>VUQG01022760.1:28600-55196 GCA_015106755.1 Etia nguti | reverse complement strand
AAATATGCGCTCTTTCACATATTATCTCTTAGTTGTAGTTAACTGTGTGTATATATATATATATATATATATATATATATATATATATATATTTATATATTTATATATATATTTATATATATATTTATATATATATATATATTTATATATATATTTATATATATATATATTTTTATATATATATATAAAGAAGAAGCAAATGAGAAACAGCAGCTGGATAGCGTAGTGGTAAGACTACACGCCTGTGCAGCGGGAGTGGCAAGTTTGATTCCCGCCTGGGCCGTCTGTATCCAGTCAGCGTCCTAGGCTACCAAGCCTACTGCAGACATGTGGGAGAGATAAATTACATGAATAGGATGAGGGAATCTTTAATACATTGACTAAACAGCTAATAACTCTGTGTTGCAATGTTCGGAAGAAGGGACTGCTGACATATGGTATAAGACACATGCTACGGCAAGGGGGAGCCGGGACGACAGGCCGGGGGGGGGGGATATCACCACCCGAGAGAGCCTGTAAAGAGGACCCATTTATGCATTGTCATTATTATGAGGCCTCTTGGCCTCTATAGAAAACCTTGTGGTTAAGAAAGTTGAGTTATATGATTTGATAAATAAAAAAGTTTAAGTTGTTAACTATGGAGAAAATTTTATTTAAAAAAAAAAGTTTAAGTACCAGAAGCACAAACAGATGTTCATCCAAATATAGAAACCTTTTTATTTTACAATTTTCAGAAAAAAATATCATACAATTCCAGTTTAATTGTACAGTTTGTTAAATACCTAAATACACCTTTACAGTTGCAATGTCAGTAGAAAAAAATATTGGATATTTTTTGAGATACAAAATGTACACTTCCCTACACATCAAAGCTCACACATGTACACAACATTGTGTGATGGGCCGATGTTGGCCACTGACATTAAAAACATTTGCTCCTGTAAATTAAAATTATGCTGCCCAACAAACTTTAGACTGAACATATGAAGGTGGGAAAAAATTACAACTTAAAAATGTATTTGGATATTAAAGTTATAAAATGTTTCAGCACATTTACAACGGCTCTATCCCAGCAGCTGTGGAAAAGTATTACATTTGAAGTGTTTGTGTACTTTAACTGTGGTTTATACCATTATATGGGGGTCAGCTAGGGATAGGAATTGAGGATCGGGGTTTGTAGAGAAAGGTTCCCAGTAGTTCAATTCCCTGGAAACGTTAGTCTGCTTGCCTTTGGATAAAATACTGTTTTATATGTTTCTTAGTGATGCGTGCCAATGAGAACCGATCTATGTTAGGTGATAGTGGAATCGGATTTGCTAAATTCTTATCCCTAGTGTCTGCAAGGGAAGGGTTTTTTTTTTTTTTTTTTTTTTTAAATTGCATACTTTACCACAGTGGATAAAAGCTGAAATAAAGCAGTGCCTCAAAGACTTCGACCCAAGTTATGCTTTGATGTAATAAAACAAACTTTACATGTGCCATGGAAAGGTACATATTACTCCGATTACAAAACACACTTTTAAAAGCTTATTCAATTAAACGTAATTGAAGGGATACAGTTGGCAACATCCTGTGAAATTTCCCCAAAGAGGCAGATCCATTTAAGTTCCTTTTTAATTTACGGTAATGCACTTTGTACAAAACACAAACACTTTGGCATCATCTCGTTTCCTCCCGTATCCTTTACTGCAGAACAGCTGATTATCATTGCTATCATCTTATCTACTCAAACAGAATGCAGTTCCCATCATTTTGTGACGACTCACTAAACTGTCCGAAAAATTTCACAAAAGGTGCTCCTCGTCTTCCTACCCTCGAGGCAAATATGCCAAGCTTGGGAATATTCTTTCAATAACAGGGAATGCGAGCTGAGTTTAGACTGTAGTGAGAGCTTAATTTTTTTATACTGATAATGTGTTATTTTAACCTCAGATTTATTAGTGATAGCACTTTTACCAACATCTCATTCATGGTGGGCCCAGGGCGGCGTGGTTTTGTTTTCCTGGAGGAAAACAAAACCTTCAACTTTCATGTCATTTTAATGACGATTCTGGGTGTGAGACCAAAATACCCAACTCTCAATACCAGCAATGACCTCTGGTTCTTTTCTGCGCAGTTGAGGCAAGGGGAACAGGAAGATTACTCTGAAGGAGAGATTAGGACACTTAAATAAGACTTTTGCTGGCAGAGCTTTATGATTACACCCATACGTCCATGTTTTCAGCTGCCAAGAGTTTTTCCATCTTTGCCAGCTGATTTTACCTGTTTGCTTTCTGTGCAGTTGATTTGTAAGTCTTTTTTGGGGGGAAAGAACTACATTTTGCTAATTAAAATTAGGACTTTGGCTATTCTATAAAGCATTTTAGCATGTTCCAGGTCAAATTATATCATGATTTAGTGTCAAGAAACTGTCAGATACCTGTTTAAACACTATCCATCCAGTTGACTAATCACAGCATTCTATTGTGACAGTTAAGTTCTACATTTCCTCTAAAATCAACTCGTCTGCATCCTACTGCATTTGATTCTACTCTCCCTGATGTCTTATTGGAATAAGGAATATCCTGGCACTACTATAGCTCTTCATGCCTAAAACATCTTTGAAAAAGCACAAGCTAACACATCAGCTATCTGAAACACTTTGTCACTTTTCTTACATATTCTATACAATGAAGCCAAAAGGCTGTAATGATGATAATGTACGAATCCACATTTCTTTTTATCAAAGATTTATGTGACAGCTGGGCTTGGTAGACTCAAGAAAAACCAGATGCAATTCTAAACTGTTCTGCAGGATAAATGTGAGAGAAGAAAAACAAGATGAAATATTAAAGATGAATAATAAATTTTCTCAACAAGAATTATAAACTTCAACAGTCTCATTTCAACCAAAAATGTTGCCTTATGTACCCACCTTTCACAAAGAGTGTTCGTATCAACAATTCTTCAGAAAAATTACAATCCCATAAACAGCCCACTATCAATTCTAGCATGATGTCAAAGAAAAGAAATGTAAAGAAAATTATATCTGGATATACAGTGTATAACAAAAATAAGTCAGATGCCGGATCAAATTGTTCCTGTTGGATCTTCTGCTGGTAACCTTACTCTGTGGTCTGAAACAATAATTCTAAGTCATCTTTTAACAATTTGACAGTGTACAAAGCATCCAGGCATGTAGCTCGAAGGTCGGCGTGAAGAAGAGAAAGAAAATCTTTTGTTCCTCTTTAAAACAGAGTAGACCTGATGAAGACTGATTTTAAAAGTGCACACAATGAAAAGCTGTTATCCTTTATTGTTCAAATCCCTTAGAGACATGTGATGCATTATGTTGGTGTAGGAAAATTGCACAAACTGTTGATTGTCTCTTTTGCTACAGTATGTAACACTGGGCTTCAGCTAGAACATCCACAGTTATCCTGCATGAGGTATGAAGTTAGCAAGTCTGTTAACAGTTTATTAAAATAATTTGTTGATGAATTTTAGTTAACATTTAATTATAAAGTCCACACTACTAAACCGGTGTAGACAGTGTGGTAAGGGACCCACAGGAAGAACAGAATACTACACAAAGGTTTACATTTGGTATGCTTCTGCTGGTAATAAATAACAGTTACATGCTGGTAAATGAACCATTTACTGTAATTCAACAGGGTTTTTTGAATAGTAGATCAGTTTTTAACAACTTAATAGTCGAACATGTTAGAAAACACTCGGTGATAGTTATTTATCTTTACTTCTCACTAATCTCATTGTAAATCTACCAGCTCTGCTATCTAAATATGGGTTCTGGGTTAGCATTTGTGTGAACAATTTATGTGATAAGACAGAATTGGAAACAAGAAATCATTGCTTGCACTGATTGTGATAAAATCCGTTTTGCACTTGTGTTGGAAAAGGTTTTAATCTGCACACAACAGGGAGCTCAATAAATATTTTTCCTCAATGTTTTCTAATATCTGACTTAAATACTGAAATATTGTGATGTATAGTGAATATTACCATTTCTTTTGGTCTACTACTGCATGTTAATATCTTCCAGAGCCCAATACCTGGATCTGATGATTAAAATGGCACACACTGAACATTGTTCTGCTCCACAAAATGGGATTAGAGAATGTGTGCGGGCGACAGACCAGAACATCCCAAAACATAGTGTCAAACAGGGATTCAAGCAAAATCACCATCAGCTAAACCACAGGATCAAAGAAAGGATGAAAGCATATTTGATTAAAAACAGAATGAAAAAAAGGATTTATAAAGGCGAATGGCGACACTGGTAAACAAAGACAGCAATTTCCTCTCTCATTATAATATTCTGGATTGAACAAGTGGGAAAACAACACAGCATCATATCATGATTTCAATACAACAAAGGTCTTCTTAGGGTTGTGGTTTACTTTTGACAGCAGGAGCAAATATGCTGGGAAAACAACAAAAAACACAGTCTTTTTAGCTCTATTCACAGCCAGCAGTTACATGTGTGTTCACAAAGCCAGTGGTGCGTTCCAGGTCCTGCACCAGAAGTCAATTCATGATCAGTTCAAAGACTTGAGGAGTCGTTTTACAGCACAAAAAAAAAAAAATCCAAGCAAAGTCACTTCCTGAATTGAGGAATTGTTCCCTATTTTCATCTGGACATTTCAGGCCACACAGCAACATCTAGTCCTCTTCTAACAAGGCACTAAGATTTCATTCAAGTTTATCATTCCATAAGTGCTTAATGCATTTTAAACCCCCCCCTACACACACACACACACGTTAGTCTCAATCCCAGCGCTACCTTGGCGAGCCTATCCGAGATAGTGGTTTCTCCTCCCGCTCACACTGTACTCTAAACTGATGTGTCAGCATGGCGGCCGGCCAATCAGGCATCCCTGCTGAGAATCAGCTGGCCTGTCAGTCACATGGCCAGCCATCCGGGCACGCAGGGGTCTATTTGCGGTGCTGCCTGCTGCTCCGCACCTTGACGAGACCCCTTGCTCGGCCGTCTGTGACCGGGTTGCTTCAGTGACTGAGTGGAAAGACGCAAATAGCGCACAGAAAGCAAGGGAGAAACTCTTAGAGGTGTGACAGCTACTCCCACTCCCACTGTCACCACCATAATGACAAACAAGCTCTCATGGTGCAGTCAGACAGAAGCTTGGCTTGGGAAAACTTACAGTGCATTTAAAATTGCATTTTTTTTTTCACCATTTGCTTTTGGTACAGCCCCCAACAAAGTACACACTGTTGAATGTAGCAGGCAAACGTGCCTCAAACTTTCACAATCTTACTGTGTGCGTAGTGCCAAAAAAGCACACCCACTGCAAATCCTACGAGATGCAGTATGAATAATGAGTAGCAGTAGTAGTATGGGTGATGCAAAGTAGCACGGCTATTGAGCTAACAAACTGCAGTAACCACGCAACCTTAAAACTAAATTCTGAACAAATACCTCCTGATTTAGTAGTCACTGCTTTGAGGAGCTTTTCTCAAAGCATTCTCAAATAAAGGGATGCACTCCAGGGTGAGATCTTAAAGGAAGCACTTGGTGGAGCCTCGTTGCGGTGCAATGACCTTACTTTGGATCTTCTGTTTGCCATTGTCGCTTTTATCTCTGTGCAAGCCTCACAGACAGCCTGCATTCTTGTTGTCTACTTTAAGAGATGCAGGACCTCTATGAAGAAAGCAAAATCTAGTCTGACTGCACCATTATCCAGCAGGAGTCAGCCTGCACAAACCCTGGCATCGGATAGCGCTCGCCTCTGAGGAATATAAGAAGAACGTGGCACAGTGACAAATCTGTGAATGACTAATCAATAAATACAGAAAGGAAAGCAGAGAATAAGGAAAAAAATACGTGAGGCACGTGCAAAAGGTCTCATCCCCTCAGACCATCTTTGTCAACTTTCACCCGCTACATTCAATGCAGCTCTGCCCGCCGACCAGGAGTTACACACATGGGGAGGGGGTGAGGGGGGGAACAGAAGGTTGTAAAGGAGAATCACTTCACCAGGTGATTTTCACAGTGGTTCTGCCTGGCTTCACCCAGGTGTCAGTATGACTTTGGCTCAGCACGAGCCCTCCCCCCTTCATCTACCCCCGGGGAGGTTGTCAGAGCTGGAGAGACATAAGGGTATTTGAGAGGGAGAATGAAAACGGTGGGCAAAGGTGCAGTCATGCAGGCAGATAGAGACGGACATGCAGGCAGACCGGGAGAGAAACGAGGGAGGAGTGATGGTAGGATAAAAGGTAGATGGACAGAGAGAGAGGGAGAGAGAACTGCAAACAACAAACCCCCAGAGAGGAAACAGTACGGGGGAAGAGGGAGATTTGAAACAGGCAAAAGAAATGAAGAGGAATGGCAGATGATTAAAAAAAATTAAATAAAAATCAGGAAGTGAGACAGACCTACTGCCACAGCAGCACCCCAACAGAACACACACACCTCTCACAAAGTAACTTTTACACAAATCCCATCAATCAAACTCAAACCCAATCTTCCCTCACTCTAATGCGTTTAACTAACCCCCTTTGCGTCGCGTCCTGTCCTGCCTCACTCCCAGCACCCCAAAAAGAAACAGCTGTCACCTCATTGCGAGGTAAATGGGGAATACCCCAGTTCGCAATAGCAGCAGCAGCAGCTCCACTTCTGCGTGAGTCCTTCCTCGTGGATGCCGCAGGGTTTCATTTGGCGCCCTGATTGAAGTGCTCCAGCACGGTGGCGTTGGTTCTCTCAAACAGCCACTGCTGAGTGGGCGAGGACGGGTCACACGTGTTCATGAAGATACGCCGCTCGTTCGGGCTGCTGTCGATACAGCTGTTGCTGACGGGGTGATACAGACTCTTATCCTGGAGGGAGAAACAAGGGAGATGACGGGCTGCATCAAAGAGAACCCACTCTGCTTTTCGTTATTTACCATCATATGTATAAAATCACAATGGTGGACGCTCATTTAAAACATGGACAGTGTTTGAAATAATGACTCCCTGACAGCCATTGTTCTAAACGCTCAACTTTTTCATGTCTCGTCTCTGTTTGATGTCAGCGAGAGGGGATATCTCGACTGTTCAAACCCTCTGTTTGCGAGGGACGGCCAGTGAGAAAAATCTTGGGTTAAGGGTGGGGGCCAGAAACTATAATGGCTCGTTTGAGCATTTGAGGTGGAGGATAAAGACAGGGGACTGCACAAAAACTCAGTTCATGTTAAACGGTGATTCATGCAAAGATATTCTAGTAGAATCAAATAATAAATATGCAGAGTTGGGAATGGGTATAACAAGTCCACTTTAAACCAATGTTTGCAAGTAAAGCTTTCAAGTTGCGTTGTTTACTGCTGCCAGCATGTTTCTTTGTGGCTACATTAAATCCCACAATGGTTACAAAAATAGAAACGTGGCCCTGTAATAGCCGAGCACAAAAGCACAACATCATAATGAGCACCGTAGATTCGGTTAAAAAGTGCAAAGCTTTGGGAACTGATTAAGCATTCTTGAAGTCATTCATTCTGAAGCAATTACATTTCCAATTTTGTTGTTTTGTACTGGAAAAGGAAAACAAAAAGGCTCAGAGAAAGAGAGCTCGCCACACAAACATTACACACAACCACGCCGAAGGCCCCGGCTCTGATCTCCGCTTCGTCTCCGTCATACCTTTCTGTAGCGCCACAGCTGGTTGCCTTTCATGCCGTGGCAGTCGTACAGGGTGACGGGGCTGTTGTGGGAAATGGCATCGAAGCAAACTTTTTTCGTGTGCATGGGGTCGCCCACCCGAATGTCCTCTCTCCAGCCAAACGTAAACACCTGCAGGAGATACATGTAATGATTTTTCTCCTTTTTTGAAGTGCGATGATCTTTACGTGACATGAAAAATTCTCAGCACAGGGTGAAGGGACTTGTGGGGGACTTGAGACGAATCGTTTGTTTTGAAGGTCGGAACTTTTGAAAAGAGCGATACAGGGTTAAAATATCAATGTGGGAGAAATCGTTTTTATAACCTACTGTAAGAAACTTTCACTTTCCTATTAAGCTGCTTTTGCTCCTTTGTGCTGTTTTGCTTCTGTAAACTTTTGATTGGAATTTTATAAAAATCTTAAAGTTTATCATGGTTGTGGCCTTTGCTTTGATTATTGATGGGAACTTTTGACCCGTTTTATACAGGAGGAGACTTGAACACCTTGGTTTCTGGAGTTTTCTGTATGAAACCTGTGTTTTTGTTTTTCTCCTCTCTCCTGGTTACTCTGGCTTCCTCCCAAAATCCCACAACATGCACGTTAGGTTAATTTGTGATTCTCTGATTGTAGGTGTGAAGTGCTGAAAGTGATGTATGGGTGAAATTGGCTTGCAGTACAAAGTGCTCTGAATGGTCAGTAAGAGTAGAAAAGTGCTATACAAATGCCAGTCTGTATCCATTCAGTGTGAATCAGACTTTCAGGGAGCAATCTAAAAATAGCAGCCGTACTGGAAGCAGTGCAGCACTGACAAGAGAGTTCACTACATTTTAGTCACCATTTTCCCCCCATATCCAGTGGGGTTAACACATCTGACTGATGACCAAAAGGTAGCTGGTTCGATTCCAGCCAGAGACACAAATGTCAGGAAACGCATCTGGTGTAAGACTCTGCCAAATCCAACATGTGAAGTTACCTGCTGTGGTGCCTGTTTGTGACAAGGGAGCAGCTTTTAACTAGGCAGATTTTTGAAACTAACATTGCATTTTGTATACTGTATATATTTACTAACCAAATGAAACAGTTAAAAATGCAGCAGATGTTTTTTTTTAACCATTTACCGAAAATGTTTATCAGTCCTCATCTCAACCAGCCCATAAACATGTCCGCATACAGAAAAATGTCCTAATATAATACACAGAACTGGGTGCATTTTAGTGTATGTGGTCTGAAAGAAGACCACAGTTTTGTAAAAGAAGAGTCAGGTTCAGTTTATGATCACAATATAATCTAATCTCTACTCAAGAACCCTCCTCTCTGGACTTCTGGTGTCATAGAAGGTGCTTACAAGACAGTCCATACTGAGCCCTCCTGAGCTGTAGCGCAAAAACATAAATTTAGCAAGGTATCAAGTTTTTGACAGAAGCAGAGACGAGCAATATTATATCGTTTTCTATTATTATTCCCCGCCATTGTTTACAGACGCAGACCTATTACTAGATTTTGACAGACTGTGTCCATCTTACTCTGCAAAGGTTATTTTAATGTGTGCAGCCTTTTCCTTTGTCTTTACTGTAGTCACGTATGTACAAAGGAAACACACACAGACCCAACTGCGTCTTTTGTAACTCTCTAAGTGGTCAATCAAGTCTTTTATTCAGAGCACGAGCTGTAGAAGTCTGAAGAGGAGAAACGGGTAGGGGGAAAAGGAGGCTTAAAGCTGAGACGTTTATAGTGAAAATGTAGTTCAGGATAACGGAGAAAAGGGGAAACCCAAACTAAACCTTTTCATTATTTTAAATTAGACAAGCTCTTATTATTTTTAAGTACAAGCCTTATTTTACTTGAAATATGAACAACATTTTACTAGTTTATTATTAGGTCATTGGGAAAATTAGTAATCAACATTGTTAAAATACTGCTGAATTTTAGCTGTTTTATTTGATAGCCAAGCGTTGACTGTATACAAACACTCGTACAACTGTTCAGCTACTTCAGAATATATTGCACTGAATTATTATGTGTGTGGAACTTTCTCAAATAAATGCTCAAAATATAATTAGACCTCATTACATTTTTACTGAATAGTCCTGCTTTAGGGCATGAAGAATGCAGGAGCCGTCTAGAAACTCTCTTACTTTCGACCCCACTTTTTATTTTCACCCCATCCAGCTATTACTTATACACCTGAAAGTGGTTTTACTGAACCTCAGTGTCTCATTATTATTTGCAAACTGGCGCCACCGAGGGAATGTGGCCAGACGGAAATCCATAAAAGGCAAATGTTGTTGTGAGATTGGAGAATTATGTTTTACTGAGTTTTACTGGCAAAGTCATCCAGTTAGAAAAATCCACAAGGCGTAATTGTTGTTTTATTTCATTTTGAACAGGTTATCATGCTGTATGAGCTAAAAATACATTAGAATGGGGAATTCTAATGTGAGCTTTTTGCTATAAAAGAAGGTAGAGATGATTATTTACTGAAGGTTATTTTGTGAGGGCACCCCGCTGCACACTAGGATGACCTGCAGCCAGTTTCTGTACAGTGGAATTATTGGGGAGTGAAATGGCTCTCCACAGATCGACTCTGACTTTTACTTGTCAAAGACAAAAACACATTTATGTTTTTTTTCTTTTTGGATTCAGTAATTTTGTATTTATCTTGTATTTATATTTATGAATACAGAGTGGATATTCATGATTACATACAGTTTTTATTATATAAAAATAAAGACCAACGTGTACTGTATCAATTGTTCTTTTTCTTGACCCTTATTTCTTTTTCTGTGACAGTGATGGATTAACGCAGCTTCATATGATTGTTATCCATTTGTCTAAAAGTCGATGACTTCATCATAATGATTGATCTCGTCCTTAACGATCGTCTCGTTTTATCTAAATGTTTGCTTCCCTCATATCTGCTGATCTCAAAGCTGCCTTAGCTGTGAACTCAACGATTATGATAAATCTTGTTATTTACAGTGAATTGAGACGTCTCTGCTAACAACTCATATTAGATTTTTGCATTTAGTTTCATTTAAACCAGCAAATGACTTGTACTAATTTTGATCTGGTAAATGATTCGACAATGAATATTTCTGCAGGAGTATTTCTGGATTCCAGACATATCCAGACCAAAAATAAAGTTGGATTCGTTCTTTCCTAAAACCAAACATACAAAATTAAACTTTTAATCTCCATCTGAGATGTCCAGGTGACTGTCGCCCCTCTGGCCCCCAAACACTGTCTGAATGATTTGCTCCACTCCTCCTGTACAGAATCAAAAAGCCCTGACAAGGACAGCTGCCAGAGAGGCCACCTGTGAGCTGCAGCGAATGCATTTTGTGCTGGCTCTGAATACAGATTGAGACTGTGACACAAATTAAACTACAATGCATCTTCAGATTAAAGCAATTAAACTGTCAGAGCTCTGAGGCGCAGTATTTTGGCTGTGGAAACAAAAGGGGACATTCAATCCATTAAGTTTGTATTATGAGCTGTGCTCTAAGATCTTCGCTGTGACGTGTGAGTGCAGAGTCCTTTTAGAACAATGCAGAGATAATGAAGAAGCTTTTCCGTGTATGTGGGCACTATTTTTGTGACATTTATGTCTCGTTAGCTGGCGAAATACAATTACTTAACCGATTTCATAAATACCTAAAATCGCTGAACTTTATAGTTGAAAGGCACATTTTTGGACCACTAGACAACGATCTCCTTTAGATTTTTTTAAATTCACATTGTGGAGAATAGGTGATCACTATAATTCTTATTAGATCCCAGACAGCCTGATGACACAGCAAGAACACAGCAGTTATAATAAATCAGTCCTTTGTCTGACCCGGATGACTTACCTGTACACCTGCCACCTTCAGCAATGTAAGGACTGGCCCACACACACTATCGAAGCTAACAGAAATATGACCACAGTATAATGAATCTTCTGAGTAAGTACGGGGCGGAGAGTGAAACACATCATTGACAAAGTTAAAGAGCAGCTTCTTTTTATAAAGCCTGCCAGGATTCTAATGAAATCAAAGGTGCAATTACATCAACTATTAAAATTATATGGAGAAAATTAAACTATTAAAAACTTCTAAAATAATGACTTTTGGCCCAGGTATCAAAAGATGAAAACATCAAAGTATGGTTTCTGCATGCATAATGTTGAATTAATGTATGAAAAAGGAGGCAGTTAAAAGATTCAAAAACAGACTTTAAAAATAAAAAAGGGAACTGTGTGTGCAAGGGTTTAAAATATTTAAGGGCAGGTCCACAAGAAAAAAAAAGTAAAGAGGAAAAAGAAAGTAAAAGTCAAGTCTTTGATTTAAAAAAAACCCCAAAACACTAAACAACAACAACAAAAAACGATTATAAAATTATGAAACACGGAAAGGACAAAAAATAAAGAAAAACAACAGAAAACAAAGAGGCCATTTCTGTTGCAAAAGCCAAGGAATCAAATAACATCCTCTGGGACTACAGATCTACAAATCTGTAGACAAAGGCCACATTTTTGGTTACAAGAGCTTTGTAATGCAACTTCAGTTTGGTCAGTAGACAGATCTGACAACACGGCAGACACACTCCAGGTTACCAACAAGAGCAGCACAGGCAGAGATGATGCTGTGGTGATTTTGCCTAATACAGTTACGCTGGAGCTTACGCTTCCCCTCAGGATATGTCTGGATTCTATTTTGGGATTTTAATATAATGAAGATGCACATTTTGTCATGATCTGGACAATGTCGGCGTGTTAATTCTCTGGAGTTGCAGGTTTTCTTTATTGCCGCCTACAGTGTTTGTATCAATGGGGCGTGCTCACTGTGAGCACACAGGTTGAGTTCTATCTCATCACTCTTCCTGTGTACAGAAGAACTTTGGTTATATAAGTAATAATTAGACTGTGAAGGTGCACTGATAACATGACCTTAATCAGGCTCCATTCAAGCTAAACTGATTAATAATTGACTTCAGTGACTTTTTCGTACCTGTCCATGACTCCAGCTCACATCGCCTCGTCCCTTCACACAATTCTCCAGGCGGATAGGACTCCCAGACACAAAATGTTTACTCTCCATACACATGCTGCTACCCACGTTACGGATCTGCAACAAAAAACACACATAAGAGCAGAGTCATATAAGCATGAAAGACAGCAGAAAGACATCATTCATGCAACAAGAGTTGTACATCTTCAACAGAGACCAGAGGTTTTTCTAAACTACCAAAATCACAAAGAATATAATGCAAAAAAATCATCAGGCAGATTCAAGTAGTTTTATACCATTAGTTTGGGCTATTTCGGGAGGCAAGAACACTGCAATTAAGCTCTAATTAAATTCATGCACTGAGTGCAACCGGTCCACAGCTCCAGACAGCAGTTTGGTATGACAGACAGATAGTATTATTAGAGCCAAATGGAGAGAATTTTTGACAGCTTCTTGAGTTATTTTAGAGGAAACCGCTGGTAATTACTCTTATCTTTTGGCCTGCCATACCAAAGGAGAAAAAGAAGAATTTGCTTAAGACACTAGTAACAAGACAAACTATCTTTAGACTGAACCTCTGGCACACAAAGCGGCATTTTAAAACTAAACTACACGAAGCTGAGAAAAAATAGCTTCACGTTACAGTTTCAAAGTATTCACATATCACTGTCATGACTTACTAACACATTTCTCGGTAGCTCTTGTTCCATCTTTCCATTAGGTGGTTATGCCTTTAATTAGGGGATAAGAACAACCGTACCTCTCCCCATGCAGCAGCAGGAGGCTCCACAGGTGGGTAGTGCTTGGGCAGATCCCAGGCCACCTCACTCATGAACCACTTGAAGTTCTTGCAGTTGAGCCGGTTCCTCAGCTCCTTCTGCACAGTCATGTCTCCTGCCGACAGGTGGCGGTACTCAGGCCTGCGCTGGTAGATGTACTCGGCGTACTCGTCCATCCACACTTCTGCTACTCGCTTCAGGTTCTAAAATCAGAATGGTTTCACAGTTAACTCTACAGTTACAGACCACATTTTACATTGTTAACTGTCAGAACAGAAGACGTCAAGTTTTCACACCAACCAATCAAATGACTGCATTTATAATAACATTGCTGTTGGTTCATTTAGTGGCAAAAGCCGAGGCTCACAGAATAACTTTGTTCGATCAGGTGAGTTCTGTGTATATGCAGCAAATGCTTCTTTCAAATTCTGCTTCTCACACAACTACATGAACAAGTTCTGCATGAACTGGACCAATGGATACCCCAATATTGTGTCTATGTAGTGCCTGAAATGGCTCATCAGACAAAAGTCTCTTTGGTTAACAATCAAGTACCAAAAAAAGGAAATGCATTTCTTCAAATGGACACTTGAGTTTGGCTTTAAAGACGCCCAAGTTAACTTTACAACAACTTTCAGGTAGAGAAAGTTGTTTTGGTCTTTAAAGGATTTATAGCCAATATTCCCTCTTGACAAGCTTTTTTTTTTTTTCTTAACAACTTACTTGTTTCAATGTATTACAACTTAGAAAATTGGCTGCAACAAGTGGCCACATGTACATTACATTCCTTTGTGCCTATTAGTTGGTTACTAATGGATATTCCAGGCTTTGTTTGTGCAGGTAACCCTCTAATATTATTACCATCTTACCATATGTAAATCAATAATATACTTTGCTACATAAAAGAGCCATAGAGGATTTCACAAAAGCTGCTCATAGGTGAGGAAATCTGTTGAATTTTCTTTATGATAAATGCATTGATAAAAAGTCATGAAATATGCTAGAAATTTAAATATTTGTGAAGTTTCAGTTTTTCAAAGTCATCTAATGAAAAACTGGACTGCTTGTACTAAAACGTCTGTCTATTCCCTAACCAACCAACACTTTTGATCATCAAAGTCGTGAAATTCCCCTTAGATTAATTCCAGACTAGTAATCTGCAGAACAGCGATCTGGGATTCTGTGTTAGTTTTGTCATGCTGTGCAGCACATTTAATATTCTCCACTGTATTTGTTGTGTCAGAAAATAAAATCCACTTTAAAGTCTTACAGTTAGCTGGCTTGTTAGCAAATTCCTGCCTTTCTGGGCATCGTGTCTTCACTGCAACAAACAAAGCCATCATTTGTACATCCTGCCACCCTTTAAGTTTTGATTGATTTGACATGACAAAATGATCAAAGCCGCTCAGTAGAAAGGAGGCCAGTCATCATACAGGACCTGTCATCGTGCCCCGGGAGGCGAGAGATGAAAAAACGGAAGTACCTTGTCTCTAGTCACGAAAGCAGATACAACACTGAACTGAATTATGTGCTAATTTACAAGGTGCCTTTATAAAGGATGAAAAACTGTCTGTTTCTTCTTTTTTTTCTATATACTTGGTGTTGGGAAACTGTTACGCCTAATTAGGTCTCTAATGACATTACACATGGATCTGAAACATCCTTTGTAGCTTTATGAAATAAGAAAATCTGAGATCAGCTGTGAGACTGGCTTGGCTTTAACAGATGAAAAGGAGCAAGACAAGTAATCTGTTCAAATTTACGCTGTGAGAATTTTGTTTTGGTTTAAACCCTTGGGGGACGCATTTTAAGCAAAGATTCTAATGCATCCCTAAACTTCTGGGAAAAGGTTTATAAGGCCCTCATCAGCCTGAGTGGTTTTTTTCTTCTTTTAGAAAAAACAAAAAAAACCCAACAGTGCAACCTGCAGGTACTGGAATGTTTTCTTGGACATTACTCAGGTTCATGAGTTGATGTTGTGAATTCAGCCACACGTATTACTGCTTTGTCCATTCAACTTGTTTTTCTTTTATATTTATATACTGATGACTGGATTCACTAAAGATTGAAAAGATAAATTGTAAGGAAAAAAAAACAAATGCCAACTGCATTCATTCTTCCTCTTTACTCAGAGGGGGGGAAACGTCTTCTTTTGATGCACTCCTGTGGCTCCACCTTTTCTCCCTCTCCTCAAGAGACTGTCCTCAAGTCCAACTTACCACTCCAACCAGTTTTAAGGGCGAACATGCCTAAGAAATAACCATTTCGATCAGGATTGAGCCCCAGCTTTAAGGTGAAATTCTTAGAAAAAGTGGCAATTTTAAGACTTTTCTTGGTATTTCATCACTAGGAGCTACTCTTACTGCAAGGAAGTCCTGGAGAATAAAAATAAGGATTACAAAGCAAACAGCCCTTCTGTTTCACTCTATTTAAAATTGGGGCAAGTAAAGGTCTGATTTAATGACTTTTTACAAGATCAGATCCTGAAAAAAAACCTTACAAAAATTATGAGGAAAAACACATTTATTTTGTAAATCCATCAGATACTGATAGAAAACCAAGAAGGAAAAAAATTTAGAATATGGACTGTGAGCTACATAAACAAAACAAATAAACAGAAAATATCCGTGTACGTTGTTTTGGCAATCGAGAGGCTTCTTTAGTTTTTAAAAGCTGACTGAGAGTCCCAGATATTTAACTGCTAGCAGAGTTGTCCCCATCATGTTGGTTGCTTCATGTGTTGCTGGTCATGTCATTGCACAACCACATCTACAGCCGCTACAGTATTCTTCTGAACGATAGGTGCACGACACGATTGTACACTCGGCACACGCACCGTTGGCACAACCCGCCAGGTTATAAAAATCAAGATGTGCACGACCCGCTGAAAACAGCAGCTAGCGACAGTGGTTGCGTCATCAATTTGATGTCAACTTCGTTATATGGTGCTGGTTGCAAGGCACTGAGATTTCCTGACCCGCCATATCCAAAGACATGAATCATTTGAGAGACACTGTAGAATCTATTAAAGTCACATGTGTCAAGATGCGAGCAGAGCTGGAATCACCTGAGAAGACTTCCAAGACTTCTCGGTACAACATTGAACATTCGGATCCTCAAAAGAGTTTCCTTTCTCTGTATAGGGTGGAGTAGGTGCAGCCAACTCAACAGGATAATAGAAATCTTGAGAATCTGAGAGAGGAGTAAAGGATTCCGTCGATGTCCACTGTGAACCGTCGCTGAACAGGGATTGTTATAAGATCTAATGAGAGCAACTTAAAATGAACAAGAACACCCAAATGTAAACCATCGGCTACAAGGAATGCATTATTTATTGTACATTTAGGCCACTAAATTATACATGTAGTGACATAAACTCACAGAAAAAGCCCCACCCTTTTTTGTCTCATTATAAGCTCATCTAATATTCATGACTAAGAGGCATAAAACAGGTGAGGAGGAGAGAAATCTGATGCAAAACATGAGCGACAGTAATGGCAGCACAGACAACATCTTCCACAGGTTCTTTAAGCCTGCTTTGAGTTGCAAACATAAAAGCCTGAGCAATGCGAAATCCATCCATCTGAAGCCTTTGAGGCATCAGCCTCTGAGGTGCGCACGCATGCCTAGGAGTATAGATGGTAGCAGCCTTGGAGGCAGGGATGGTGAAAGGAATGAGAATACAAGTTCAGCAATCCTCCCAGGAAGGAATAAATACAAATCCTCCAACCCTTGGAGGTACAGATGTAGTGAAGAAAAGCTTCCAGCCACACACACACAGGCACACATAAAATCCCTGTAGCAAAGCTCATCGCCTGCAGCAAAACTCAAGCTCTGTGCTCCCTAGGTGAAGTGCAGTTCAGTGGTTCTATCTTCCTGTGTGCTGACTGGACTTAGAGGGGGCTGAGATTCCCTGATGTGCACACACATACGCGCACACGAAAGTCTATAAATATGTCTGGAGATCCTTTGTTCTCTTTATCTGTACCTGCTGAAATGCTTCTCTCATCATGAAGAGATTATATAGATAAGAAATACTTTAAAAAAAAATCAACAGAAATGAGTTTCAAAAAAGCAAATAGGAAAAAAAAAAAAAGGTCTTAAAGGTTTAATTCTTTCCGCAGGCAAAAATTTTTAGAGCATGGCAGAAGTATCTCTTAGTGAGCCATGACTAAATCGTTACACAAACCAAAGTCTTTATTGAGTCCTGTTAAGGGAGCGCTTCAACCCGTTAGTTCTGCATTTCTAGATATACATTCTGGATTTTGTGCACCAAATCTCTACTATTAAAACTGAAACAGTTAAGGCACTCTGATGGACTGGTGACCGCTCCAGGGTGTATCTGCCTCGCACCCTATGGGAGCTGGGACAGACTCTGGCCTCCCTGCAACCCTAAGTTCGATAAAAGCGGCAAAGAAAACGGATGGATGTTTAAAATTATAAGCTTTTTACTGGGAAAACTCTTTTTACTCAGTTGGGGTTAGTTCAGTTCCTTTGAAGTGAGATCCACACACAGTGTGTCATCAACAGCAGGTGGTGTCAAGCTGCCAAGCAGACGGGAGCATTGACCGGCACCGGAACTAAAGTCATGGACTGTTGAGGACACAGTCAGTAACAAAATGGATTTTAGCGACCTAAGAGAAATCAATACTGGTTTAAGTTTATGCCCTATTTACCCACAAAGCCATGGCACATCATCAGATTGACAACCCCGCCCCCAGCAATTTTACAACACAAAATCTTGAACTTCTTCCACCTCCTGCTGTTTTGATTGGTTATTTTGTATTATGGTGTCACACTGTGACATAAACGTGGACCTGAACTAAATTTGGGGTTATTAATTGTTAGCCGTCTGCTGTGTCTTCCTGCATGTTGCAGGAGAACTTCAGGCTTCAGTGAGCAGAGGGATAGCAGGGGCAGATTTGCATAAGTCGAATGTTGTAACACAGCAGTTTGTGAAATAGTCGAAGCTCTAATCCAGCGCTATCAAACTCATTTTACATCGTGGGGTACATAAAGTCCAAATATGATCTTAAATGAAAAATGTCTGTTAGTAAGACGACTGTAAAACTGCCAAAAACACAGCTAAAAATCCAAATTTATGCCCTCCTTGGCAGTTTTCACACTTTGCAAAGTCATCCAATGGGCTGTGTGATTATGTGATGATGTTTGCTGCGTTTGACACCCCTGCACTAATCTATTGATTTGTGTTCATCACACAACATTATACTTGTGTCGCTAAATACAATTTTACATCATTTTGCTGATCATACTAGAGATCAAGTTAACTTGATTTATTTTGATATGAAATATACATAGAGAAATAAATATCTAGCTCTCTCTCTCTGAATGTTTTGTTGGAGGATATATTTGGAGTTATGTCTTCCAAAACAATTGACACATTCTCATAAATTCAGAACTAATCCATTATAAAATACACAGTTCTTATTAGTTGTTGTTTTTTTCTTTCTTTCAGTGATTATTACTATCATTTACGAGGGCAGGGGGGGGGGGATTCATGTCCATGGAGGTGAACACATGCATAGCTATTGACTATTTTACATTCTGTAATGAGACTTGGTTGGCAAATTTGAGAATGCCCATGTACAGTAAGTATTTACTTACATAAGGACGTTATTCAGTGTCTACTAAACACACAAATACACACATTTAAAAAAAAACAGCTTAAGATGTTAAACAGTGAAAACAGATATAAATGAAGTGTGTAACCATACAAGTCAAACCTGAAGATATAATAACATACACGGCTGTTTCTATTTTTATATATTTTTGGTTATATTATTTACATTTTTACAATAAGTCACGGTTTCTTTACCATCGGCCAAAATAAAATATATCAGCTAATATAAAAATTAAAATTAAAAACAACAGTTGGTCAGTGACTTCAGCCATCACTGTGTGGTACAAAAAGAGCCTTTGAGTTATCTTGACTTAAGAGCACGTCAATCATCTAGTCTAATGGGGCAAGTCAGTAGTAAATAAAAACCTGTTTTATTATTTGATTCTTTGTAAACTACTAGGGAAATCAACAAAAACCAGATTCATAACAGCCCCAGGTACAGTCAGTACTTTTATACTGTTAAAACTAGCCTGTTTGTTTGCTATCAGTATTCAATACAGCCTCACTGTGGGGCTAATGGTCAGACCAAGAAGGCAAAAACCGAGGCCAAAGGGATTAATTACATATTCATCTGAGCCAAACAGAGCCAGGTGTAAGAATGAGGCTGAGTCATACATAATGAATAATGTTCAGCTACAGGCCAGAAAGCCATTTTTAACACTTCTCATACTGTGTCACAGTGTTAAAGCTGCCATGGAATAAAGGAAGGGGAGCTAATTATGGGAAAATTCTAAGTTGTATGCTGTGTGTGTAGGTGACAACTTTTAGAAATGCAAAGTAAAAGGACACGAAAGCTGCTAAAAGCATGCATCACACTCACAGTGGCTTGCAATTCAGTGGTCTTTTTATTTAATGCTAGCCTTCAGTATTGAGTAGATGCATTTTGGATGGTAATCGGGTTTTTACGGCCAGTCACAGATTGGAGTTGTTAATGCTAATTCTAATGCTTCTGCAACCTCCCAGGAAGGGGTGAGCGATGTGTTAAAAGTATCCAAATGCCACCATAAGTGCAGCAATCACAGGCTGCTGATGTTTGTGTGTGCAGGGCAACGATCATTCCCCTATTTCATTGAGAGACTTAAATGAAGAACTTTTAGATGACGGAGTTAAATGAACAAACAGGTGGAGGTCATACATGTCAACAGAGTTCCAAAGCAGGGTTTGTGAAATAGCTGCAACTTCCAATACACTGATTTGTGTTTCTGTGCATGAATTTAACAGATTTTATGCGATTGCCCAACATTTTCATGTCAGTGTTCACGATTTTTGTCTGTCTGTTGATTACCGAGTCGTGTCCAAGTACACATCAATATTGTGCGTACACGGACACGTGAAGAAATCCCCTTGGAGGCTGGAGGGACTTTAACACTCACATTGGAGACCAAAGTTCAAGTCATAGAGATCACAGATTTTCACACATCATTTGTAGATCCCAACCAATATAGCATTATTAAGACTGATACTGATACCGATATTTAGTTATTTAAATCTGATTCTGATTTTGTTGTCTTTCATATTAAAGAAACAAATGGATAATGGATTTCCTTTGCATTTACTTTATATAGTTATTTATTACATGTTTACACTCTGCTCAGCACCGCTTAGACTGACTGGTTATTATGATTTTGGCGCTCCAAAGCATGTTGGCTTTTGTTGTTTGGACATTAAAGAGAAGAAATGTTTTTTGAGGTGAAGCTTAACAGATAGTGAGAGAAATTTCAAACTGAAACCTCTGCACTCTCAAGGCAAGACATTTCACCATGGGATCATTGGAAAAATACAAGGCACCAGAAATGGAAAACATCATGCTTTCCCATAATGCTTAAGGCAGATCTGAGACTCACCCTGGCAAGGCTGACGCCACCAGGAACTTTGTAGGGGACATACTTCCTGTAGATGTGCCCAACCCGGGAGCAAGGAATGTCCTCCATCCGACCACCACACATCCACACCTACAGAGACACAGAGAGAGAGACAGGGAGTCAGCAGTGATAAACATCATATCTGAGAGTGAGTTTGTGTAACTGAACAGCCTGGAATTGAGAGAGGTTAACGATTCAGAGATGAAACAAAAACTATGTGAAGACACGACCAGGAAAAGCAACAGAGAGTAGACAAGGTCAAAACATAAACAGAAAGGAAAAATGGGAGAAGTAGGAGGGGGGCCTTTAAACCAAAGAAGGGTAGGGACTGTATAGGATACGCACAAGGGTGCAGGGTATGCTGACTTGGTCATGAAATCCTGGAGAGAGGAACAAAAGCAGGAGGTTCAAGTAGCACAAAGAGAGTTGAAAACTTCAAAGAACTACAGATATGGATCCTATTTTATAAAAGACTGCAGAGGTGATAGAACTTTGAAAAAAGTTCATCAGTTTCTCGATTGCACAGAAACCAAAGACAGGAAATTACACCGAAGAGAACGAGACAAGTCAATCATGCTTAGCTAAATGACAAAGACTCAAATTGGATTTGGTATGCTACTTAGAGAAAGCAGAGCTACCTTTCAAGTCTACAGGGTGTGCAAATCGAGTAATTTAAAGCTAGAATTTAAGTGATTAGACGCTTTAAATTAATGAGAAGACTTTGGGGTCAAAAGTTTGGGGTCAAAAGTTCAGATAGTCAAAGAGTTTGGAATTATCTTTTTTTTTTACATTACATGCTTTGAATTCTTTCTCTGAGTGTTGGCGTCAACCCGTTTTTCATTTAGCTGAAAGATGTGGACGTGTAACAGTTGAAAGAAAAAGAAGCAATTAATTACCACCTAATTATCAGAGTTTTGGTATCAATCACAAACTGTAGTCTGATCTTAATCAGTCTCAATTATACACAAACACAATCTGACTAACAGATAAACGTGTAGATAAAATATGCAAAAAAAACCCAATAAATAAAAAAAAAAAACCTAATAAAGATTTAGCTGGAACATTAACGCAGTGGGCTGCACAATAATGATCAAACTAATATCCAATACAGATGTGTTTAGGCTACAAAATGTTACTTAGAAATCTGTGCTGCTGACTTCTCCACAAGCTACTGGGAATTAGATGTTCCAGTTAAGGAGATCGGATTGGACATGTGGGTTGTAGAGGTGTCCTCGTTTATATATAGACATGCAAAAATCTGCTCTTCTAAACAAACTAGTGTGAATTAATTTTCATAGCACCTTAGAAAACGAACACAACAGTGAATGCAATACCAATAAATATTTGGCCTGTTTAGCCAGTTAAAGACATACATACTAGTTTACTATGAATATTATGGCTAAGCATTTTAGGAGATTAGGGAAGAAGATGGATTCCTATTGGAGTCTGAAATTTGGAACAAAATCTGTCTAAAAGCCAGATTAAAATACATCTACTTTAAATCAGGATTTAAGATTTATGATCTATGTAAGATTTTTTGGAGTGTACTTTATATAAGATCTCCACCAAGACCTCCCGTGACCTTTGCAACACACTGTCCTCCATATCCGCCTAAATCTTGCATTCCACCTACTTCTGTCGTGACTTGAACCTCTGAAGCCTGAACTTCTGATGATATAACAGTTATAATATGCTGTCTTTATACAATTTGAAATTCAGACACTTTAATCTAGAAAAGTCTTCCTTGCCTTCGGCTGAAGGTCAAGACATTTTCTCAAAGAAACCTCTCTGATGATGAAGATAGAGGCTGTATTTAAGCTCAGGCATATAGTAACGAGAGCAAAATTGCAATTTCCCGCCTGTATGTTGTTGTACTTGCATTCCCCTCCTGATTCTCAAGAGTGGACATCAGCTGGCTGCTATTTCAATTCAATTACTCCTTGTCACGTTTGTTGCATCGCTCTAGCTTGGACGAACAGAATCGGGGGAAATAACAGATTGAATCTACTCTTTCCACATTGTGCTGTAGGGGGAAAGTCTGACCTGCTGCACTAGGGCCTTCCATCCCCTTCATCCCTGCACTGAAGCACTTGAGCTTAATAACAGGGGCGCCCCACCGCAGGAGGGATCAAGAGCTCGAGTTCAGTGGCAGTCAGATTAAATTAAAAGTCTTATCACTCACCTCTAACACCTCAACCTCTACAATCTGCTCACCTCAAAACATGAACACCAGAAGCACGGCAGCCCAGAGCAGCCGTACTGTGTCCTTTTAAAGTACCATCTTGTTTATATAGCTCCTTTCAAAAACAAATTATAGAATGCAATTACATTGGCATAATGCTGAAGGCCCCAACACCTCAATAATTTAATTTCATACACATAATCAATCTGATTATACCTGACTTTTGGCACTAACTTACATCTGAAAAGTCAAGTGAGGAATGGTTACCTTAATGAGAGAAAGGGAATCCTTCTTAATGTATTAAGAAGATATTTTGGCTCTGCACTCCATCTGCAGTGGTGCTACAGATCGATGTTTTTTAGGAGAAGATGCCAAGAAATCTAGCATACCAACAAAAAAGGCTGGGGAAAAGAATACAAACTAGTAAACATGGATGAAAGCAATGTAGCTCTTAAATTATTTTTAACAAATCAGCATTGCAAATGTCTCTTGAAGGGCTTTGATGTCTTTTCATTTAAAAGGACAAAGAGGGAAGGAAACGCTATAGCAACAACACAGTATGATGAAAGAATGAGTCTTTTTTTTAGTCCAAATAAAACTAATCTCACCCAAAAATCTCTCAATCTTCCTGTTACAAACTCAAAGCTTTAGTCACTAAATCCATTAACCTTTCATGCAGAGTTTGCTTGCCCAATTAAGCAAAAAATGAACAGCGCATTTATTTAAAGATGAATGGTGTCTGCTAGTAGAGCCTGATGCACTGAAAATTAAATTTAAGGGGGATTTTAACAAGTGCTGACATCAAAGCTGGTTTGACCTTCAATATATGTGGTTCATAAAACTTCAAGCTTTCACAGCTGTCAGCCGTACGCCTTCTGTGTCAGACGGGTAGCAGTGTACATCAGCTAGCAAATGGTTTAAAGTTGTGAGTTCATATATTTTTCCTTCTATATTTGTTTTTAGGTCACCTCTAAACTGAAAACTGAACCACAGCTCTTCATTTGCTGACCAGCAGCAAGTTTTGAATTCTCACAGCAGCAGCATCAAACGAATGTTTTTTTTTTTTTTAAATTGATCAAGGCACAACGAGCACCAAGACCCCTGTACAGAACTGAAAGGGCAACAATGACAAGAGATATGACTGCTTGATGGAGACAGACACGGCATGAAAAACATCAGCTGAGGTGGAGGTGGCTTGCAAAGCAGCTTAAAGATTAAAAAAATATTTGTTTTGTAGCTTTTTTTGTAGTTCTGTACATCACCACATTGGATTATAAATCAGACAACCAAGATGGGTAGACTTTCAGCTTTGAATCAAGGCAATGAGTAAAACTATTACATAAACCATTTGGGAATTACAGCCATTTGTATACAACCCTTCATTGTCAGTGGCTAAAAAGTTGTGATGTCACCAGTGCAATGCACTACGGGACTGCTTGTCACGCAACTATACGTAGTATACATTGAGTATATGGAGATAGAGGTTGGTTTTGGGTTTGAAAGTTATATTCATTGAGAATGAAGTGTCAGCAGCTATGCTGCAAAATGAACATTTTTTCCGCAATTTTGCTTTTCAAGCTTGAAAACAACAAAGAGGAGCTGAGGTGAAAAAGATAGCAACTGACGGCTAGGATAGCAGCCAGAAGAACGAAACAACAACAGCACTTTGTAAGAAATGTGGCAGTTATGTTGGCTGTAGCTACATGGCAGCATGGCTAGAATCAAAGAAAATCTTTATGATTTTGTTTTTTTAAAAATAGGTTTTGTAATACAACCATGTGATCCGACTGAGTGCTGTTCTTACACTTCAGGTACATCCACTGTTGGGCACAAAGAAGTCGTGGCTGCCTCTGGCCGGTGTCAAGAACAAAGAGACTACAGTCTCCTGCACGCAGCTGCACTAGAACATGAAGTACTGTGATGAAATATTTTCTCATAACAAAAGACAAAACCAGTTTATGTTTGAAGGATTTTTATTTTTAACATTTGACCTTTCTTGGTGTTCATATAGATCAACCACTCCTAAGAACAATCCTTTGCCTCATTGCTTAGCTCCTCCCTGTATCGTATTGTGCTGTTGAATTTTGTCGTGCGTCATTTAGCTGGAGTATTTTTCTTGTCATTCCATAGTGATGTCCTATTTCACAACAGTAGATAAAAAGTAAGTGTTGAACTTGCATTTGGTAGCATTTAACTACAACTCTAAATATAAAGTCAAAGAGATGCAAGGGAAAGAAGCCATCATTAGGCTCTGTATGATGACATTGAGTTGTTAGGCCTCTACCACTCAGGCCCAGAGATCTGTGAGTGATCATGGGGACCAAGTTTGCATACAGTTGCATGAAAGACACCAGCTTGTCTGCGAACACTGACCAGAGTGATGCAAACTGGAAACAGAGTAAAGTAAAAGTGGGACCTTCTGAAAAATGTGGGTTGTGGTGGTAAGGCAAAATTTTTACAATTTCAAGCGTTTCTCATGTTCCACTGCTGCTTGGCCAGTAGTTGGCGAGTGTTCGCAGACAAGCTGAGGTCTGCAAAGCAACTACGGACAACCGGAGCAACTGTGCAAATCAGTCACAAAGAGATTATTGATGCAACATCATAGTAACAGCTTATGTTTAGCACTGAAATAATTCCAGGAACTTAACCAAAAACTTCATGACTTTGAGATGAGAGAACGGTAAGTGGAAAAATGGTTATTAAAACTAATGAACTAATGATATGATAGATTAATGATATGATAGATTACCATTATTTCAACCCGCATATAATAAATATGCAAAATTAGATATTTGTACCTCTTACATTTGACAGGATTATTGACTTGAATTGAATCTAAACAATATTTAAGAACAGCCAAGTCTTTAATTATATATTCTATCAATAGAATTAAAGTCTTAGAGATAAATCAAAGCATGCTTTGACTATTTTTTGGCATTTGTCAAGCAGTTTTTGTGTTTACAAAATTATTACCACTTATAAAATTTATGCCACAGCTCCCCTAAACTAACAATATTGCTCTTTACTAATCCACCAGTTTGCAAAAGCTCAAAATTGTTGTTATCCATGAATTTTACCAGATTAGTTATTTACTCATCTAAAAATCAGTTTTAGTGGATTATGCTTGATTGATTTCCAACTTCTCAGAGACATCCAGTATGCTGGCTCAAGTTTAGTTAAAAGAATGTGAATTCAGTTGGTTTTATATAATAAATAGTAACATATTTAGTCTTAAACATGTTTGGAAGATTTCTAAAATATTAGTGTTCCCTTGTTATTATGACAGATGCTCTAATAAATTTGTGAAACACTGCAAATCCACGTATATAAGGATGTATAAATAATATATATATATATATATATATATATATATATATATATATATATATATATATATATATATATTTTTTTTTTTTTTTAAATCTCCAGTAAATAAGTGGTCGGTGGGATGTTGGTCAGACCAAAAAAAAAAAAAAAATTTTAGGGGGG
>VUQG01022760.1:0-28580 GCA_015106755.1 Etia nguti | reverse complement strand
AGATGCTCTAATAAATTTGTGAAACACTGCAAATCCACGTATATAAGGATGTATATATATATATATATATATATATATATATATATATATATATATATATATATATATATATTTTCCTTTGTTCATAAATGTTGCCTATGTGAAAGTAAAACTTTTCACATTTAAAACTTTTCATGTAAGACATACGTTGAAATTCCTCTTATTCCGTATCAATAGCAGAAAATAGCAAAATGGCATTACGTTAATATAAAGAGGCAGTCAAAAGTAAAACTGTTTTGATGGAAAATTAGATTTATGTGTTCAATTTGTATAAACAACAATGCCTCTGTGCTGGAAATTTCACTCTAAGGAACAATCGCAGTACTATCACACAGGAGCATATGTCCAATTTCATCAAACTACACAGCAGTGGCCTTTGTGTTTAATTGAGTGAGACGACAAAAGTCCTTACTCATTCAAACCAGAATTCAATTATTGTGACGGCCCATTTTGTCTGTCCGGAGCACGCAGAGAGAGGAAGCAGAGAGGAGAGGGAGACCACTGCTTAACATACTGGCCAAGTCGCAAGCAGTTACGGCTGTGCTGTAGAATAATTCATGGTGAAGTACCAGACAAAAACATAATCTAATAGGGACTTCTGAGTATGATTAATGTGGAGAGTCGTAGATGCAACAGATTATATTTGGCTCATGAGTTGAAACCACAATGAGGGATGCACCATGTTGCTCTACAAGTCTTTTAGCTGCTTAGTTAAAGAGATATGGGGAAAGCCAAAGAGAGGGAAGCACATGGGATCAAATTCTTTAAAAGCTGTTTAATGTCAAAATACAGTAATGCTGCATATGAGCCTTAAAATCAGTAAGTGCTTATTAGGAAGGAGGTGGTTTAGGAAAAATGTGAAAAATATTTCATTTACCCTGCACTTAGCAACAAGACCTCTTTTCTTAATAGCTTTACAGCAATTTAAGTTGTGCAACTGTCTTCTTCTCATCCAGGATTGCCCAATTCTATTGCAGTCTTTATTTAGTCAAGTTGCGTCCTAACGAGTTCTAACCCGTTCTCGCCTCTTCTCTCTTCACAAGCTCTCTCCTTCATCTCTTTTCCTGACATTGAGAACTCTTGAAGTGACTGTAACCAATTCTCAATTTAGAGACAATTACGTGGTCGTTCCTGTTGATTTTGATATTATTCCCCCCTCTCCTTTTGTTGCACCTTGCCATTACTGTTCCCATTCCCTCTGAACTCTCTCCTCTCTGATTTTCATCAAATTTGACAATATCTCCATGAACATGTATTCTCTCCTGAAAGCCTCTTTTTTTTCCAGTGTGTCTGCTTTCTGAGTATGTTGGTACTCAGATGAACTTCACATTTTTCCCCTTCGCTGGCTAACCTTGAATCAGTAAACAGTACTTCATATACCGTCTTGGTGATTTTGGGCTTATTCGGCTTTAATCTTTGACAGCGCAACACTGAGTCACTGCAGATGACTATACTTTCTACCACTTCCTCTGCCCACTCTCAGTGCTAGAGGATGTGCAAAAAGCTTGACAGCGTACACTCTCAAACTGTTGTTTTCTTACTGACCCCAGTCTCCTGAATCACCACTGCTTCCTGCTAATGGATGATTTAACTTGTCTGTTAAAAACTGGCAGGTCAAAGGAATTCCTCAAGAAAACCTTAAATGTTCTGAGGCGCTCTGACAGCAAGCATTTTGAGTCCTCTTAGAACGTGATCACCTTTATCCTATGGTGAAACAGGACACAGGTAATACGAGGGCACCAGGGCTCACTGAATGGCTTGAGGTTTATGAAAATGATGTGAATTATGTAATTTGACCTCCATGGTTTTTAAATCTCAACCCAGCTGAATGCACATGGGAGATTTTGCACCGACATACTACACAATGCTCCAACACTGTAATCCCAATTTCAAATGAATTTCTTTGCCAAGAATGATGTCATCACTTCTTTACAGTTAATTATTACTTATTAATCACGTGACTACTGGATACAAATTTTTAAATAATAGGAAAATAGAAATTTTTACAAGATCATGAGTCAGTGGCAAGCACGATTGAGGGATTCAGTGCTGTCATTTTCTGCTTACACACACATGGTTCATAACCCTGGGTTTAGTATATTCAGTATAAAACTGAAGTGCCTGAATCCAAACATCAAACATAAAATGAGGACCCACGCGTCTTGGGAATCAAGTCAGCTTTCTTCACGGACGTCAAAGTGATTTTATTGATTATTTTCTACACTTCACTGCACTTGTGTGTGCTCTTCTCTCTTTTTAAAATTGTTTTTACCTTGAAGGAGATCTCGTACTGCTCCCCTCCCCAAATCTCTAGACCGGTGTCGTATCCCCCGAGTTCCCAGAACCACTTCCTGTCGACAGCAAACAGTCCACCTGCCATCACTGGAGACCTAAAAGACACGAAGACACAGTTGGGTGTAAATGGGAATACAACAGGAAGTATTAAAATGACTTCAAATCTTCCAGGCTGGCCATAGATATAAAGTGCCAGGTTTGAACATACCGTTGTTACATCCCATGACTTGGTAAATGCACACAGGATCAAATAAACAGAAAAGTGTGTTAGAGAATTCCGGCTCTATCCCACTCCAGAGCTGTGTTTTTCACATCCCCACGTGTGTGTAGCAACCCAGTGACACTCTTCACAGCGCAAAACCAATTAACCCATCTGAACTAGTGAGAATACTGACTGGGATGACAAGCTCAGCAGTGCCAAACAACATAATAGTCCTCTGCTCAGAGTGCAGTGGGAGCTTCTCCCTGCAGCAAAACTGAATGGTAAAATATCGAACAGCTTCTCATCAGGCCACCGGCAACAACTGGAGGAAAACGGGAGGAGCAGCTGGGCAGAGAAAGAAAAGTTTGATCCACAGGGAATTTTCTGTATTGAACTATGAAATAATGCAAGATAGATGAGAACATAACCTCACACATAGTATTATAAATCCAAGAAAAGCCTCTTTTCCTTCTATTTCCTGATACATTAGAAGGCATTTGTGCCCAGAGTTAACATGTAGTGATGCACTAGTGCTCAGAATTTCAGAGCTTTATTTTTATTTTAATCCAAATTGTAGCGTTATGGCATTTAATAGAAAATAATATAAAAGGAAAATAAACTGGAGGAATACAATGTATTTTCCAATCAGTCTCATGTTGAAAAACCACATGTTTGTCTTTGTTGCAACCAAGGTGCACACTTTTGTTAGTGAATTATGAGTCTAGAGCCGTTAGCATGGACGACGCGATAGAACCTGAGATTATGGTCCAAGCCTATCAGTGATCAGAGAGATCGCCAACAGCTTGCCGATTTTAGCTTTTTTCCCCTCAAATAAATCATTAAATCAAAGAACTTTCACGTTTAATTTAACCTGCCTCGCTATAATTTCCTTTTGTATCTCTCCCTTGCACTACACGTATGCATGCACACAAGTTCACAATCACACCTCTGCGCTCTTTGAAATTATCATGCGCACGGGGACCGGTAACACTGATTCATCATGATCTCTGAACAAAAGGAAACAGGAGAATTATTTTTGTCTGTTGGCTCAGTTTTGAAATTCAAACTTAATGCAGACGTGCGTTTGCAAAGAAACTTGTTTATTTCCTCAAGTTTTTTTTTCCTCCCTTACCAGTCAGCAAAATCCTTGTTCTGGGAGGTCAAGGTGAAGAGTGAAGATGATACAGGTGAGACATTTTGCATACAAAAAACAATCCAGAGTGTTAATAGAACTACAAAAAGCATTTGTTATTCAGCTAATATCCATGCATTAGTTTTTTTGTGTGAACAAGCCTCTGCCCCTGCTATGGTCTCCCTCTTACCAGCAGCACTTTTCCATTTTTTTACCGTTAGTCCACAAAGTATGTATTGTGGTGGTAACAGTGGATAGGAACCATCATGCATAACTGCTCCTTAACAACCGGCTTTGTGATCGTATTGATGAAAACTATAATGGAAACGAGACTGAGCCTTAATCACACATTAAGCGTCATAAAGGCCATAAAAACACGAGCTGAGGTCGCCGCTCTCTTTTTACCCTGCCTACGTTTGTTCTGATAAAGCACGCCTTTCTGCAACAGTTTGAATAATTCTTTCACACAGGCATACTTGACCTGCCCGACCGGATAACTGTGCTTGTGCAGTTCATTGTCCATAACTAGTGACTGTTGTACGCTGGAGGAAGCAAAGTGAAGCAAACACAAAGCTGCCACACAAACACACACACACACACGCAATCTGCTTCCCTGGAATAGTGCAGAATGAAATGCACCAGACAGACTTCCATCACAGGACAAAGGGTGAACAACAGTAGCTGCAGGGGCACAGAGAAACAGTGTGTTGGATGTCTGTGTGTGAGTGCTGATGGTGGGTATGGTCAGCGGACTGTGTGAGTTTAGCAAAGAGAGCGTAGACACTGCGTGGGCACTGATTTATGGGGTGGTGATTGTTAGCTCTTGTTCACCGGAGGGAGAAAACACAAACGCTCTTCATCTCCTCAGAGTTGTGCGGAAGGAAACCCAGCAGCTTTTGGGAATGACAGCACTGGCATCTCACAAGCTAGTGAATATGAAGATCGCTTAACCACAAGTTAAAGTTTAATCTGGCAGGGTAACAACCACATACATGTTCAACTATACTGATAATAAGCATTGTAAAACAATTATTGCATTTGCCCGGGAGCCAGTTGCACTCCACCGTACGCCAGGCCAGGCGACGTCATCTCAGGTGCAGATGGTTTAAAATGCTTCAGGTGATGGAAACAAACCATGTCCCATTCAAGATCGTCCCATCTATTCCATTCGTCTCAATTAGCTTGACTAGGTCAATGGATCAGCAGCTTCTGATTGTTTCAATTGCAGCCTCCCCCTCAAGATCAGGTCATTAACTTCACAGTCAATTATAATTTGTAGTGTATGGTATTAATGACTGCACCTGTACACCTTCTGATGTTTGGAATGGAGTTTTAATGGCTCGATTTGTTTATATTTTGTCCAATGTCATGGTGGACTGACTTGACAGTACATTGGTGTTTGAGTCTGTGAGATCAAAATGTTGTTTTTGGACTGTAGGATATTGTTATACATTACTAAATCCTTGATTAATATAAAATTAATATAAAATTAAATTGAAAACAAAATCCGCATTTGGTTGGCATCATCAAATATACTGCATACCAAAGTAAAACTGGGCATTTTAATTCTATATGCAATTTCGAATGCATCTGACATATTATTCTATGCATGAATGTCCAATTAATATCTGTATTATAAAACTGAATTCAGCTTCCATATCTGTCAGATTCCGTAGTACCTCCAATTCATCATTTCGTGGTCATTTGTCATGTTTGTTTCTCACAAATGCCTGAACACACATGCGAACATTGACAAAGACCACTTGAACACAATGAATTCCATTCTCTTTCAAACAGGGAGCCACTACTCAAAACCAGACAAAAACCCTGTTGCTGCAAAACACTTAATTTAAAATGATAATGAGTTGACCCAGTCACTACTCACACTGCTGCTCCTGAGTTGCTTAGCAACTACTTTGTTTTGCCGCTGTGCAGAAAAAAAAATCTGTTTTGGAAAAAAAAACTGTTTTGGGAGGACATATTTAATTAATTTTATTCAGGCATATAATTTAATCAGGGTTTCGTATACACAGTACTGTGCAAAAGTGAGACGCCCCTCATTTCTTTATATTTTGCTAGGGAAACGAAAAATGCATGCAGTGATTAACTGAAACATAAATCACTTCAGTAACACAGTGTACTGGGCAAAAACAAGACGTTTTCAATTCTAATGAGCTTTAAAGTCAATGTTTAGTATGAGAACCTGCACATCCCAAATTCTGTGAGGCAAGCTTACTTCTGATGACAATACTCCATCAGCCCATCATGGCTGAGGGGTGAAAAATGAAGTCAGTGACAGTCGGATGTTCTCCAAATGGTATTACGTGGAGCATTCATATTTCCATCAGCTTTGACAAGATCCCCAACACCAGTGGCTGAAATGAAGGGTGGTTCAAGACTTTTGGACTGAATTGTATAAATCTGACTTTGGTGTTCCCGAATCAGTTCCTCCATTCAGCACCACCTGTGTCAAAGTTATCTGTATCTCTAAAGCCAAACTAAACATCCAACTTCTCATTCACTGAAACATGGGATTAACAATTGTGGGTTTACAGTTAGGGGCCTTGACTCTTTGGTCACATCCCTCAGTACTGTGGTTTTTAGAGGAGTAACAACTGTACAGAACTACAGTTCACGTCTGTATTTTGGGGTCTGTGGGTCTCTTCTTACCTTGGTTCTTCTATAGTGAGGATTAATTACAAGAAAGGGGGGACAAAAATACCTCAATCTCTTGATAATGACCACAATATAAACAAAAAAATATTCTGATCCATTTCCAGATCAATCACTACCGGAAAGGTCTTTAAGTATCCCACCCTTTACCTGACTCGGTCCACTTTTTAAGATGGACCAAGTGGATAGCCAGCACTACGAAGATCCTCTTTGCTTTTTAATGTGGGCCCGTCTTCGCCTTGTCAACCTAATACAGTGTTGTAGCACACTAAAGACAGTCTGTCCAGAGCGTGAGTCCCAGTCTCATGTGCAGACAGCACAGTCTATTTACTTTAAAAATGTCATTACTCTATATTGAACAGACACAAACACGCACACAGAGAAAGTCTGCAGACCATCTGCTAGTACCAGGACCCCATACAGACTCTTTTTGATTACCTGTTCACCCACACTGTGAAGCACAAGCTGAACATCGACCGGTGTGATGGTGGCCACAAATTCGTCCATCCAGGTTTGCGAAACACTTACTGCCGAGAACGGAAATTCCACCACTCTGAATGCCTGTAATTACCTTCCTACGCATGTCAACATTAAACTTTATTTCTTTTCAATAAAAGAAAATCACAATAAAAATGGAAATGGCAAATTGGATTTCCACAGCACAGACTTCAGCCCCCCGCCACAGAGCAGCTCTACTGAATTAATATTGACCGGCATTGACTAAAGTGACCTTAACAGGCCAGAAGCAGCAAGAAAATGCAATACCATAAGTAAAGTACTGGGATCAACATGTACATTTGGCAGAATATAAAATCTCGGTACCCATTTGACTGCTGTCAGAGTAAATCAGATTGATGATACCACAATAGTTATGTTTAAATGAAATCATGATTACATAAACTTTAGGCTACATTTGATTTTGGCAAATTTTCTTACTTAACAGCGTTTTTCAGAACTGTGAAAATTATATTTATTGTCCTGTTAGTTTTGCACTTTTATTTATTGTTTTAACTGTTACTGATGAATGGTAATTTTGCTCATTTTAGATCTTCTCAGAGAAAGTATCAATTACTTCAAAGTAACAGAATCTCTGGTTAAAATCACCAACAACGGGCCTCCTCATTGGAGGAAAACGACAGCACGGTCCAGGGTCTTTCTAACAAACAACTGAGATTTAACTACAAATGCTCAAGTTGATATTCTCCATTTCAGTCTACTGACCTTGGGGGGGAAAAAAAGAAAGAATTAAAGCCTGAGCTAACTGTTAATGAAACCTTGAAGCTTAAAGAAGCAGAGAGGGAGACAGAGAGCGAGGGGGAGACAAATGAAGGGAGTGTTGATGGCATTAACAAAAGAGACAGTGACAGAGGCATGAGGACAGGGATAAAAATCATACTCCATTACCCTCAAACACACACGCGTGCACACCTCCGAGATGGATTTTGCCAGCCCACCATGCCTCATTCTCCACTGCTGCAATGTCAATCAGAATGAAAATGAAAATCTTTGCGACTCAAATTGGATTTGCACTGATGAAGGTCATTTCATTGGGCAAGAAGAGCAGACTAATTCACAGAATGAGGATTGATTCTGATTGTTCTGCAGCTCATTTCTTCTTTAGTTTCTTATCCTCCTGCATCACCGTCTGATCATGCCTACAGCATTTCCCCAGGATAGTCAAATATTCTCTGGCATCCAAACATAGACAAATGTCTAAGTAATCCCTCAAAGCTCAAATGGAGTGTCTGGCATCCCATGCAGTTATTTGGTTATTTATTTATTTCAGTGTCCATTACTTAAAAGGTACAGAAAGGGGAAGAAAGTATGGTAAAAACCTATTAGGCGCCTTTCCAGAGGGGCAGTGTTACCTGGGAATCAATTCAACAACAGTGGCCTCAAGGCACTTTATATTGTAAGGTCAAAACCTTGCAATAATATCCAATGACGCTGTAAACACATTAATCTGTGACTGATCTTTGTTTAAATTAAACTTTACAGAGAACACTCAAATGGTTAACTACATGTGCATCCAATCATTTAGACAAGAGACTCACAAATTATCAAAAAAATAACAACACACACACACAAAAATCTCACAGCTCATTCTGTCCAACGAACAGCGTGAAACCTCAACATAAACAGTTTAAAATTTTATAAACCATAAACTCCATATGAGGGACAACTGTAGTCACAATGATGTCACTCATTAGGTTGCGGTGTTCATTTTCAGCATCATGATCATCACCAATTGGGTTTTTTAAAAAATTTTTTAGGATCCTGTGTTTAACGGAGAGGGTCGAGTGCCAGTTATCATCTAAGCTAGCAATGTCAATTAGTGCAAAGAGCATCCACGCACCACATGGGTCCAACACAGACACCGATACCTGCTAATTGCTGCAGGTACAAATAATTAGGTCGAATTTCACTCACCAAAACTGAAGCACAGACATTTTCAATGGGCTTTTAGTACAATTAACCACACAGTGAGCCACATGATTTGCCAGACTACTGCATTACAAATGCTCCAAATAGCACAAACAGCACAAACACAGTTGGAAGGTCCACTTCAGTGACTGGAATAAGCTGAGCTGCAGCCCAGCAATGGCATCCATCTGTCAATCAAAGCTGCCACACCTCTAATAATGTCCAGCTTTAGGCATTACCAGAATCTATAGGGCTGAGTTAGAAAAACAAACAAATGAATCACTAATTGTTTCATTTTATAAAGTTTCTTTTTGTTAGATAGAAGCTGACTTAGTTTGAGGCCATTTGAAGAACTGCATTTTTTGGAATTCTCATGCTGTAGAAAACATGAGGTGACTGTGAAATGACCTAAATATCCATCAATCTCTAAATTGTTTTAACTCTAGAACTCACAGATCTATTTTTAAGCTATTCCTGCATAAAAGCGAATACAATAGCAGCTAAAAGTAAAGCTTAAGTAATTTCTTGAAGATCTCTGCCCAAACTGAAGTAGCAAAATAATATAAAAATGGCTTAATGCTGCTCCTTTCCCACTCATAAATCCCACCTGATAAGAAAAACCAAGTCAGTCATAGTTCAGTGCTGCAACATAATCAGTCTTTTATAATGACATGGCTTGTGGTATACATCTTGCTCTGGCATTAAAACTCAGAGACAAAGTTTGAGACAGAGGGCTGGCCTCTGTCTCAAACTTCACTCACTTCACCGCCACTCTGGTTCATTGAAATCTGAGAAAGCTTCAATTTCTCTGTACACTCTGGAATGTAAGACTGGGATTTTGGCATTTATCCACTTTGGACATAGAATTCATTCTCACATTTTGCAGCTTAATGGGGCGGTAGCCGAGTGCTTTAGTATCCGTCCTATGCAACACCCAGGTGTAAATGCGTGTATGAGCATAGCAGTGCCGACAAAGACCTTCAGTGAATAACCACAGTCTGGTGTAAATCATTCAGACGTGCACGGCTCAGACAAACCTAGATAAAAAGCTTCAAGTCCCACTGGGGCCACCCATGGAACAGATACATGCATTTAGTCATGGCACAATCAGGTAATGGGTATAAAATGTCCCTAACCAAATGTCAGAGTCACTCACTCAAAGGGTTCACTGGGGTCATCCTTCTGCAGCTCTGTGGGGATCGGGATCCGCTTGTAATACATTTCCCAGTCAAACGCCCCTCGCATGGCGTCGCCCGCCTGTGTTTCATAGCCAAAGTTGTCGTGGTCGATGACGTCAATCATCGGGCACACGATAGTCTTCCTGTTCTGGGCGATTCGGTCTGAGAGGGACAGGAGGAGGCACACACGATGGCGAGCAGGTTATGACAACAGATGGTGCAGAAAAGTCGTTCCCAAGCTTTGTGGCTTTAGACCTTTTACAGCCAAGCAAAGCCTACTCGCCCCTCCTGTCCACAGACTGCAGGTTATGAGGGCTCTGTGAGCCGTTTAAACAATTGGTGAAACTGTGTGTGTGTGTGTGTGTGTGTGTGAATGAAAATTTGCTCTTGTGTTACAAACTGTGAAATGTATCAATCCTGACCGATTCATTTTTTAAATAAAATATTGATTTATCTTTTACCATTGGTAAAAATCATGTTTTTAGGAACAAATAAAATGATTGATAATTTTTTATAAAATTAAAGTTAATTTATTTTTTTACCATTTGATTTAATAGGAAAAAAGGTTGAAAGGTTTCAGTATTAATCAGTAACCATCGCCTCATATCTCTCAGCTCCATCTAGCTTTCAACTCTCTTACAAACTTTTGATTTATTGCTTTGTGACTGACTGTAATCTGACTGATGAATTATAACCGGCACTTATTTTACACGTTTCATTGTGTTGTTTTAACTGTGTGCGCATAATGGAAGCAGCGTCCAGATGTAAAGATGTCGTAAACCTGCAGTTTTTCTAGTCGTCGGTAAGGAGCCCACTCCTCTGACTGCAGCAGGTTAGATCCCACAGAAGTAAAAAAAATGACCCTACTGCTCATTTGAATGATATCAAACACTGTTCTGATAAGCACATGGTATCATTTACCATTTTATCTTGCACACCTCAGGACTCCAGCTTGACCAGTTTATTGCATCTTGGTAGTTGTAACAAACAGACCTGCCCTTCAGACAGCAATACACAGAGCAGAGGCACCTTAAATCACACGATCACATTACATGGAAATCATATGCAGTCCAAGCCCATATAATGCACTGATCAGTTAAAAAAAATATACATTCTAACTCATATCTTTCATGTAAAACCTACAAAATGTGATATGTATGCTTAAATGTCTGTGTGGGCTGGCATACACAACGAGTGCTATCAGAAACCATGATCAGGAATGTTCAGCTGCTAATCACCAAGCATATGAATCACACTGTGGCTTCCTCGAGTTATGCTGGCACTAAGCATGTACATCTCCCAAGGAGAGAACACTTTACTCTAACAATAAGAACTCTTTTGGATTTACACTTCGGCTGGTAAAGGTCTCAATCGATAAATGGATGTTTGTTTGTTGTTTTTTTTATGATTCCTTGTATTTTTATGTCTGGCTGGTTCAGCTTCTGGCTGTCTGTATACAACCTGTGTTGGAGGTTTCTGTTTTCTTTCCTCCCTTTCATTTTGTATTTCATTTTTCATTTATTTTTTAGTGCTTTTTTTTAGTGCTTTTTTAGTGCATTTTTTCCTTTTTTGGATAAATTTATTCAGGGATTCAGTGATATTGCAGACTGTTACCAGTGTGTAATGCACTATCCACATTTGACTTGGAGATGTTATTTATCTAGCAACTATGTAATATATGGGCTCTGAATGGAGATCTTCATGTGATGACCAACAACATTCAGTTAAAGATGGCACTGCACTGTGGGTTATCATCTGATGAAGAGCAGGTGTGCTTAAAACATTACAACCACCATGATGGTTGTTGTAATGAGGCCCTGTGGAGTGAAAGCTGTTGACTAATTCTTTGGCCCAGCAACTGGCCCACTTTTTGATCTGTAGGTACATGAGTATATATATATATTTATGGTATTTACCAGCTTAGATTTTTTGACACTTTTATTTTTCCCAAAATAAGTTTAATGTCACATGTAAAGAGCAGCCATCACTAAGATTATGACCTGGGCACACAGTACAGGCCGGTTGAGGGTCAGGCTCATGTTAAGGGTCAAGGTTCAATAATGAACTCCTCACCCAGCAGTGGAGGCAGCCAGTTGACATTGGCTTCACAGTGCGAGTCCAGGAAGGTGAGGACTTCTCCCTTAGCAGCAGCTGCTCCAAGCAGCCGAGTCCGGATCAGACCCTCCCTCTTCTTGGTCCTCAGGATGCGAACCTTTGGCAGGCGTACCATGTACTCCTCTAGTGCCACCTTAAGGTGTTCTGAAAAGACAACATGAAAGAGAACATAATTTAAAGGGGGGAAAACAGCATGATGGTATAGAGGGGATCAATATCATACCTTGTTAATGCGTGCAGGTAAATAAGGACCTACTAGCATGAACTGCTACAGAAAACTGTCCACAAATAGGAAACCCTCATAACAAAAAATGCTCTTCAAAAAAAGATGAAAAGAAAACTAACCCATTAGCTGTCACCATCAAACACGACATCTGCTGCTGCCACATGCTCCACACTGAAATGTCCCCCTTAAGGCCTCTACATCATAACGTACTTTCACCCATACAGAGAAAAACTTTATATTACTTACTTTTCTACACTCACTGATTTTTTTTCCCTTTTTTTTATATCTGCAGTCATTAGACAGAATGTTACCCTCAAGAGGAAGAAACCAACTGCGAGGAATGAAAAAGGAATTAAATCAGCCCCTCTAACGTGCGGTCATAAAGCCTTTTGGCAAGAAATAAAAAACAAAAAACAAAAACAAAACAACAAAACAAAAAGAAAAACAGTGCTCTTTCCAAAATTGTGATGATGTTCATTCTACCCAAAACTCATAATGCCCCATTATGGACCCTTTTCCCAACAACAATCCCTTCGCTGAGTAAATTACGCGATCAAAGAGTTTTATTAAAGTTCATGTCTCAGCCACTGGTCCTATGCATGGCAGCTGTGCCATTTTCCAGTGTTTCTCTAACAGCAGTGACAGTAAATCCTAACACAGGGTGAGGTGTCAGTCAAATGGTCAGCTCCATCGCCTAAAATGGCAAATACACTGGAATAGAAAAAAAAAATCTCTCTATATAGCGACATATAAAGACAGGGCAATTTGAAAGCGTCAATCAATCAATCAGAGACGGGGCTTATACATGCACATTTTCTGCAATCTTTCATCACAGCTCGCCTTTGACAGAAATCAATCTTGCTCTAAATGGAGCCTTTAAGTCTTTCTGCTCAAATGCCCAGTCAGCTCTGACAGGTCAATAAATATAAAAATAAGTCACACTTAAAGCTATGTTTCAATGGCCATCTGTTAATGTTTCTAAAGCTGTCAACCATTGCAGAGAAAAGCCCAGAAAGTCCAGTGTTGTTCAGGCCAGTATAAAACTGAATGTACTCCATGTCAATCAATCCATCCATCCAGTGCTTTTCACTTTCTGTTCAAATATTCAGTAACCGGCAAAAAAATCATTTCCATTTAACAGCACCTCAAAAGGGGAACATCTTGATAAGATGCCATATGTTACAAACCAACTGGACATGAATGGTCGCAGTTATAATGTTATCCACTGTGAGCAAAGACAAAACAGATGCACTGGAAAAGCAAGCCACACAAATTGTGCTTCCTAAATAGTCTCCAACAGACAGACATGACTCAGCAGTGTCTTTTAATCCATCTGTCTACTGTTAGACAAATGATTTAATTGCACCCAAATCTGACGTCTACATTGACTCTGCAAAGGATCACGTTCCAGCTCACCACACAGTCAAACTAAAGCACAAGACTCTTTGAGCACATGGTTTCTCTTCTAAATCAAATTTTGGTCTATTATTTTCAGGTCAAAAATCATTTGCAGAGGCTTGTGTTTTTTGAAAAGAAGAAAGAAGTTATAATCAAAGTGTACCTTCACCATTCGAAGGTTCTGACAAACTCAATTCAAAATCTATTTATTTAGTGCAAACTCACAACGTAATATATTAGGACACATTACATTATAAAGTTAAGACCTGCTGCAATCTCTGGGGCTAAACAATGAAGCCCGCACTGAAGTGTCAACCACAGCGGCAAAGATGGTTTGTGATTCCATTCTGTTAAGTTAGATTGTAGCATTTCATTAGCACTAAGTTTCTTAGCACCAATTAACAGAGCAAAACAAGTGTTTCTGTGAATTGTTCATACAGTTTGATGTGCAAATACCTAACCATGCTGATAATTTTGGTACTCCACCCTCTTGTCCAAACATGGTAGCTTCCAGCTCCCAAAAAAAAGCTAACATAGAACTAACTAACATAGAAGGGACAACATTAAGGCTTCAAGCAAAGTTTCTGCAGGTGTATCACAAGCCCAGTGGTCCGACCCGGACCAGTCCAAAGCATTATTAGCTATACCAAATAAGTTACAGAAGGGAATAAAGAACCTGGAAAATGTTCTAAGTTATTATTGTTTAACTTGCACAGCTGTTGCTCATCACCATATCCCCTCTATTTAAAGAAGTCTAAATCAATCATAGTAATACACGAATGAGGTCCAGTGTGACTCAGGCAAATAAATGTGCCTCATTGTACCATTTTTTTTTTCTTTTTTGCACATCTTCTCTGCATCAACATCAAAAATGTGAACAAGAACACTTCTCAGGACTACAAAAATAGAACATTATATACAGAATAAAGGAAGATATGCTTTACATTAAAATATTACCTCTGTCAGTATTCCTCCTTACAAATGGCCCACTGTCACAAAGGAGCTCCCTCCAACACATCCACTAATTGGATTTTGAATATCAGAAGGGGGGAAGGAGGAAAGGCGGCAGTCCTTTCACACCTTCAAACTATAATCTGCAGCTGCTCAAATGACTGACAGAATGTCTTTATCTCTGGACTCAGTTGTTTCTTTCCAGCTGTAATTCTTTCACTTTTTGTTCCACCTTTGTTGCTTCACTTCCCAACCTTCATCCTTCATCCCTCATTCCGCTCGTCTTTCTTCTGATGCTGCTTGGCAGCCATTGCCTCTTGGGGAGCTACTCCTAATCCCAACAGACAGAGGCACTGAAGACAGGAGAACCGGCCAAAACCAACAAACCAGAAGCCAGCTGGTCCTCCGATTTGTCTCAGTCCTCACACTTTCCCTTCATCCTTTTTTTTACTTCTATTATTTCTTTATTTCTTTTTTTTTAAAACTGAGGCTAAGAAGATGACAGCTCATCACTTGAAGCCAAACATCAAAACTCACCATCATTTCCAGGTGATTCAGGTAATTTTTTTTTCTTAAGTGCCCTTTCTCACTGTCCCTCTTCCCCTCGGTTTTTCTTTCCCTCCCTCTCTTTCTTTCTTTCTCCCTTTCCTATCCCCCAGTAATGTCTGACCTGTCTGTAAGAACTGGAAATAAAATAAAATAAATAAATAATAATAACAAAGGTCAATCAAATGGACCAATACGGCAAGGCTGTGATGATCCACTTGGTAAAGTAAATCCGTTGGGTATCTTTGTTGGCGTTCAGACAATAATTCTGATGGCTAAAGAACCGAACGGGACAGGCCAAAACAAAAAAACAAAAAAAAACAAACAAAAAAAAAAAACTCACCATCATTTCCCAGCTAGTCCAAAAACATTGATTCTGGTCTTGTCCAAGACACAGACAAAGCAAAAGCAAAGCAAAGCGAATTAGACAACAGCAGTAATCAAGACCAGAGTGAGAGGTGCTGTCTATCAAACTGTCACAGAGGTCTCTGCTACTTAATCCTGAAGGCCTCAGTTGAGATGCAGCCCACCTCAAGTGGTCTGGCTCTAATTAGCCCTATCCAATTTGAAATATTAAAAAAAAACAAAAAACTTTAAAGCCAGGAAATAATTTATTTAGCAAAGTGATAATGAAATCAAACTTTGGTCTTTCTGTCTCTCCCTGTTGGTCCTGTGGTAGACCGACAACCTGTCCAGGGCGTGCGCTACTTCTCAACCCAATTAAAGCTGGAATAAGTTCTGATAGTTGGAAAAGTTCTGGTACCACTTGCCTCACATTGTGTTGTTTCCCCATACACCACCAAAACGCCTCTGACATGTCAGGGCATTACGACAGGACCTCTAGGGATATCCTGTGGTGTTTGTAACCAAAATGCTGGCAGTAGCTCCTGTGGGACATGTGGGTTGTGGGCTGCAGCCTCCATGGAGGAGGCTAGGTCCACTGAATGCTGCCAATTCTAGATTGGATTGGGATCTGGGGAGGCAGGAGGCTGGAGGCTGGGTCAGTGCCTTGGGCTCATTGTCATGTTTCTTCAGCTGTTCCTGGGCAGTTTGTTTTGTGGCAGAACACAGTGTCCTGCTGGGGGAAGCCAATGACACTGAGGAGTGTACAATAGCCTTTAGATAGGTTGTACGTGTCTAAGTAACCTCAAAATGCATGACATGTCACAGCCCAAAGACTCACAGGAGGCTATTGCATGATCAATGTTATTCACTTCACCTGTCAGAGGTTTTAATGTCGTGGCTGATAAGTATGTATGTAGTGAGATAAAATATGATCCTTCCTGATGACTCGTGTGTCTTTAACATAATCTTGTGACGCACAGATGCTTACATCTCCACGAATATATCGCCAATTACTGGTGGTTGGACGGATTATGGCTGGTTGGAAATGTTTTGAAAAAAATATCACCTAACCTTAATACAAAAATGTTGTTATACCTGTGTGTTTCAGGTCTCATTTTATAATAAAAAAAATCAATATGATGTAACAGATTTCAGAATACTTGCCAATTCTGTACTTGTAAAATTGTTCAAATAATTCCTACAGCCAACTCTAGCCAAGTAGAGTAATTGGAGATTAGTAAGTTTATAGGTGATATACTTTATATTAAAATGACTCATTGCAGCAATAATATAAGCTGCACCGTTTTGACATTGGAATAATGGCTGAGGGGCTCCATAGGGTCAATGCCACCATTAGAGAAAAGAAGGCCTTCACCTTCATTACATGGCAATAAATCAGCCCATTAGCTATTAAGCATTAGGAGATTGATTCAGGCTAAACTTTTGCCCTGCATGGGGTGATTCTTACATAGCCTCCCTAATGACAAGCAGGGAGATTAAACAATGAACATTTGCATTTCATGTAAAGCGCATTCAGACTAGGAAAGGAAAGCGGAAAGGTTATGGTGTCTAATTATGAATGGTTAATTTGACCTGAATAAATTGGAATACGGCTCCTCTGGTTTACTGAAAACTGCCGGGACTATAAATCACTCTAATGAGAGCAGGCTGACGTCGGCAAACACATTAGTCATTATTAGAATGTGAAATCCAGGACATGAAGAGGGCTCAGACATCGTCGATGCCAGGGTCAGTTCTGTAGACCCCATTTACCGAACTAACAAACAATCGCTGCCCTCAATCTCTTTCTGTTCCAGGAATGCATCTTCCTCTTAGTCATTTATTAGGATTAAACCACAAACAATAAAAATAGGGGGAAAAAAAGAGAGGTCAGGGTGAAACGTGGGCACCAGAGCAAGTATTTAACTGGTACAGTGGTTCCCAAGATCCCCACAACCAACAGATCACATTAATCTGATTGATTTGATCTCACTTCAATAAATATCACAGAAAAAGATTATCTTGTTCAAATTTCTATTAATGTAAATGCAATAAATACCAGTTTTAGTAGCACCTCAAAAGTAATCATGACGACCAAACACATTATAGCAAAGAAACCATGCTAACAGAGAGAAAAAAAAGTCAATAACATCACAACATCAACTATAAAGTATATAAAAAATATTTAATCACATCAACTTAACATTTTATCTATAAAAATACAATAAAAAAAATTAGTGATTCTGTTTTCTTCAATGCGCCTCATTTGACTTGATCTATTTGCATAGATTGGAACAAACTACCTTTCAACATTAAAAAAAGGACAGGGTTTTATGGTGCAAGATCTTTTGTTTAATATAAAGATGAAAAATCCCCTCTGTGTGTACTATAACCATGAGAAACCTGGGGTTGGGGGAAATCACACAAGTCTGATGGAGCAGTTTTGTCATGAAAATTATGCATGAGGATAAAAGATAAAAGGTAAATATTCCACCTTCAATGGCATATTTACCCATTTTAATCTATAAAAATCCTCAAACATTTGCTGATGTGGACGACGTGGCAAATGTGTTAATTTGAATTCAATTTAAACTGGATGTCGACTTTTACAGCTCATCATTTACTGATACATTGCTTTCAGGTTACCATTTAACAGGTATGGTTTCTGTCTTAACCAGTGTTTAATTATTGCCTTAGCATCCATTCTTTTTTAAATAGCTACCATTTCATTTGCCAGTTTTACATTATGTTTACTGACCAACTGCAAGTTTTTATACATTATGTCAAGCTAAAACTTTTGAGTGTTAATTTAGGTTGTTAGCTAGCCATTTCAACTGTTAGCCTAAAATTTCAATGTTTAAAATAAATGTAATCCATGTGCAGCTAGCCATCAACTGCTGGCCATACTTTAAAATCTAACTTTACAACTAGTTTCATAACAATTTAAACTACCCATTTTATTTATTGATTTTGCTAAAACATATTTATCCATCTTGTTAGGTAACAAGAAAAAAAAAAAGAAAGAAAAAACTGCTAGCCATAATTAACTATTAACTAAAATGATTATAATGATGGTAGCCATTTCAACTTTGGACATAATACTAGCTAGAAATGTCCTATGTTAACCATATTTTTGGCTATAAATTTCAGTCTTACCTATTTATGGACTAAATTAACTAACAATTCGGTTCTTTATTGATCCTCTAGCAGCTAACAATTAACTTTGCTATTTCACCAAAATTCTTATTTATTTATTTTTTTTTAAAAGTGACAAATTTTTTTCCACATCTGTTTCATATTTGAATTCATTCATTTTGACTCTTATTTTGAAACTTTTTCTACATTACTTGTAGCTATTCGGCAACCTTTTTAAATCTTTTCAGAGACCCCCTTATAGTAAAAAGAAAAAACAAAGACGAAAAAACTGAAGCATCTGTAATCCTGATCAATAACCCATTGAACTAGGGCAACACATTTTCGAGTGATTTGTTGAATATCTTGAGGGGTTCAGAAACCCCAGCTGTTTAAACCAACCAACACATCCATAACGCAGTTCATAATTCCTTCCTGTATGTATATGTTGTGTTGGTAGGAGCTGGGGGGATTTTCAATTCAATTAACCTCAAATTAGAGTGAATCCAATGTGTCATCCAAATCTCATCTTTCCAAGGTGCTGGATTACTTCCCAGAGGTCTTGGCACAGCACCAAAGAACCAAGCTGCTAATTTATTCCTCCAAAATATTCGGCTGCTTCTGTGAACTCTATCACACATCCTCCCTTTGAGTCAGGGCTGAAAACATCTGAAGCAGTTTTTTTTTTTTTTTGCAACAGTCATAAAAAAAGAAGGATGCTGAGGGAAAGTCCGTGATGATATAAGCCAGTCTCAGGGATTTTTTTCCCTTCTTTTTCAAGAACACTCCCCCTCATCTTCCCCAGTCACACAAAATATACACTGCTTAAATATCTACTGAGCCAATGATAAGAGATGTATTACAGATGTGCACTTTGCTGTCACATCATAAAATGATGAAAGCAATATTTTGATAAGCAAGGAGAGGACGGACAATTTCATGTTTCTGCCTTCAAGCACTGTCAAACATTCAGAGCACAGGCACACAAGCTCGTGCTTCACAGCAAACACTACCGCCGCTATCGGGCTGCCTCAGTTCTCCTGCATATTTAAATTCTTTGGTTTTTCCTTAAGAATTTCCATGTTTCTTCCATTTCCCTTAAATAGAACACTAGAAGCATGGTGTGTTTTATACATGTAGGACCATGTACATGGAAAATGTTGCCTTAAAAGGAGGATGCTAGATCCAAGTCCGGAAGAGAGGTGATTACTCTTGTTGTCGACTTCTTTTAGTACAGGTACAGAAAATGACCTTATTGCTCACTTGATCAGTAACCCCCCAGTAAATACTTTCTTGTCGTATTGCCCTCTGTGACTCAGCCCACCCATTGCTCTAATTCATTTTTAAAACACCAAGATAGCCAAGATGTTCACTTTGAAGCCTCAAGAAGGAACTTTACTAAGCAATGGTTGATGCCATGTTGGCTTTATTACAGCTAATGGTTGGTTTTCTCTTTTTATTTGGATTTTATATCGGTTGACCACATTTTGAGCATAGTTATTTCAGACTCAATCTAAATAATATCCTTCACAGTCAAACATATTTCTTCATCCAACCAACAAGCAAGCTCAGAATCTGGATTTAAAGAGACTAAAGGCTCTAATAGTTCATCTGTGCTTTCCAGTTGTTTTCTAGGTAATAGGTTGCAATGTTTCAAGGACAATTTCCTGTCTCTGTATTCCTATTTTTTAAAGAAAATTTGTTCTTGCATTCCATTCCTTCTGGTCTACGAGTGAAATTCAGTCAGTGCGTCTAAGAGGGAATCCATTAAAAGCGAGGCATTAGTAGAGAGAATGCTCTTCTGTTCAGGTCAGTCTGCCCTGATTCAGACCCTGTTTTGCTTTTCTGTCCACAGAAACAGGACAAAGGAGCCAAAAGGCAAAACTAGTTAAAAATATTTTCCATGTTGGCCCAGAAGGAACCAGAAATGCTTCACATATTGATTCACTTAATTTATTGATTTCTCCAACTAGCTAGAAGCGAAAATCAAACATCATGGTATAATTCAAACCAAACTCATATTATTAGGGTTTGAAGAGCTTTCTGAGAAGATTGGACCAGTGATAAAGAAATGTGCATACATTGATGCATTTGACTGTTTTCCATGTGTACTCTCTGAAACAGCAGACAAACTCCCTAGGACCTAAATGCTTACACATTGTGCTTAAAGATGTAGAAGAAGTCTGCAAAAAATGAAAATAAATGGAAACAATAAAAAAGATAAAACTGGGCAGAAGTGGGAGCACCGATACGACAGAGGAAGGCAGTGGCCAAAGAGACTTCATAAAGACAGAACAGCAACAGCTACAAAGACAGAGTCACTGTTAACGTGGCAGCACTGATGCTGTGCTCACTCTAAATCTCCAAACCTCATCCTGTCAAGCAGCCCCGTACTGCTGCTGTCGACTGCTATAAAAATATCCCTGTGGGGATTGTTAGTCCTTGAGAGTCATTTCCATGGTCTGAACAGACTGCCAGCTTGGACCTGAGAATTTAAGTTTTGTCACAGATACTGCCATCTAGGTTCTGCTGACAATGGAATAGCAAGTGCAGAAAAAGTCAAGCAGTAGAAACAGTCTGAACACGATGGCTCAACTACATTTAGCCCTTTCATAACCCAACCTTTGTTTCAGGCCCAGCGAAGAAGAATTCACAAGGGAAACATATGCTTTTTTTCTTTGGCATTGGCAATATTTTTCATGCTATCAATTCTCAAAACTATGCTTCAGTTGTTGAGTCTCTGTATGATGTGCTTTATTATTTGTTAAGAAACAACAGCTGTCAAATTGCTCACTTTGTATTCTTCTATTTACCGTTTAGGAAAAGAGGAAAGAAATGGCAAAGCATGATGGCACGCTGGATGTTTGGATCAATAAATCATTTTTCAATAACACTTACATTTAAACCACGTGTGTGCTTAAACACCTTCAGGCCAACAAATGTACACGATGCACACTAAAATACAAACAGACTTCTTTTTGGAGTGTCAACAGAGGAGCAATTACTGGAGATCCAGGTTTTAGACACTCATTGGTTTGGTTTGTGATTTTAAGCCTTCCTTAATTGTCTGTTTTGAAGAAGTGTTATGTGGGATTAAAGATACGTCAGCTGCCCCCTGTTGTCACATAACTTGACTGTCTAGTTCTTGACCTGCCAAAAAAATATTTATAGTTTACTTCCCTCCTAGTCGTTACTTCCTGTAACCCCATTGTCTCCAAGAGCTTGTTTAAAGGAAATTCTTAGGTTTCTCTGTATATTGTAATACTTTACCTTGGAACAAAACTGTATGAATATAAATATATAAATAAAGCTGAATTGAAAAAAAGAAAACCCCTACTTTGACTAATCAAATCTATTCCATTCATTTTCAAGCACTTAAGCAGGTAAGTCTGGATAACTAACTACAGACGTCCAGACACCAAGCAAACCAAGATCTCTCTCCTGCATGTCCTGAGCTCCCCGATCAGTTGGACATGCCAAAAACACCACACCTAGGAGGTGTCCAGGAGATCAGAAGCAACTTAATTGGATTCTTCCAATGTGGAAGGAGCAGCAGCTCAAATCTGAGTCCCTCACAAATATCCAAGTTCCTCACCCTCACTGAACCCAGATACTCTTCACAGGGAAGCAGCTCTGCTGCTTATCTCATTCTGTTAGTCACTTCCCTAAGTTTGCAGGTCAGCTTAGTAACATATAGGGACCAGTAAACAATAGCCCTGCCCTGAAAAAAACAAAGGGAACATTTGCTGTAGCAGGGAGGGATCACGCGACTTGGTGTGCATTAAAGGTAAGTTCTATTTATCATGACAGTCTCATAAACTGCAGCAAGTGTTACACCAATATGCATCCGAGGTAATAAAACACGTCTCAGATTTGGTGAAAAGCTGAACATTTAGCTAGCGTACAGCCACTAATTGTTCCAGGTGCTTACTTTGGAGTTTCTTCCTTCTCCAAATTGCACAGCAGACAAAATGGGCTCTGTTCTCCAGAGAGGGCCATTAAAGCACAGTAACAGCTCTCCAGCTCAAACTATCCCCTGTATACTGACCGTTTTTCATATCATTGTACATCTCTCTCCCCTGTTCCTCCCCTTCTCTTCTGTTTTGTGTTCAACTGTAAACTTATATGCATTATTATTTTGATATTAAGATTGTCTCCATTAAAGTGGCAGAATGTCAGACATTTGTGCTATTATACATGCACATGACACCCCTTGCACAGCAGTGCTATTCTCAATTTAAATTTTAATAAGCTATAACAAGAGTAACAACCCCCTTTGAAAAAAAACAAAAAACATGCAAAACATGCACGTTGTGAAATGAAACTTTTTGCGGCAAGAATTTTTGGAAGACAAAGATCTTAATGTGCCGCTCTCTCCCTCGCTCAATCTTTCACTTTTCACCAAAATATCTGGATGCTTACAGGTGCTGATGAAGTCAGCCTCCCCAGAGAACAGCTCTCATCTCCATAGCATACTCCAATTAAAAAGGCAAACACTTGTTAAAACATGATAACATGCTCCACTACTTCACACAGCCTCTCGTGTAAAAAAGAAAAAAAAAAAAGCGCCGCCTTTTATCCCCTGGCCCTCAAAACAGCTTTATTAGAGAAACAACATTAGCTCCCCAAAATTAAACTCGAACGTGTCAGGTGAGCAATGCAGAGAAGAACATTGAGAACGACTGGGGCCACCTTCTCAGTAGCATGTGCTGTACACCATTCATACAGATTTAAAAGTACAGTCTCCATTCCTTGAGGCTGCTGCCTGCAGCTCTTCTTTGCACTGGCTGCAGCAATAATGACCACAGAGAGGTAACGGGCCCATCATAGGGATCAAGTTAGGAGACTGAAAGAGACTGGTGGCATAGCTTCCAGTTCTGTAGGGTTAGCAGCCAGGAGACATTTGCCTGTGTCCCACTGAACCTTCGTGTTTTAAAACATTATTTAGCACTTTTTCATTCACTGTTTATTTATTTAAATTATTTTTCTCCAAGTTTAGGAACCTAGAACTACTTGGCTGGGGTTAAGAAAAGATTGTAGCCTAGGTTAAAATAAACCCCTTCATACCAGCAATTCTCTGCATTGGAAAAAAAAAAATGAGTTGTGAGTGGCAGTCCCACCTTAATAATGCCATAACTGGGTACATTATGCTCTGCCAGCAAAGGACATCTTGTAGACATGCCAGTGGCTTTGACAGCATTACTTTATGGGAATGTGAAAGGCCTGGAGTTTCTACTGATTAGGGATACAGCTGGTCTGCTAGATTATGAGAAACGCTGTAATGAGGACCGTTTTGGTCAACAACTAACACGGATTTATTAAAATTCAATCTAGCCTCAAACATGTGCGTTCTTACATGAGATTTCCTTGATTTATAATTACAATTCAAGTGAAAAGCAAAGACACAAAGATTGCAGAGGTGGTTTAAGGAAGCAGGGTCATCTGGTAGATGTTTGATCCAGACTGGACCTGCAGACAAGCTTTTGCTTATTCTAAATGGATCATTTTAGGGTGAAAATTCACAGTTTTTAAAGGAAACACATGGACTTCATTTCCTTTATGAAGCTCTATTTTGCACATTATAAATGAATACAAAAAAAATACAAAATTTACACTAACTCTCTTTTATAACTGTTCAAAGTCACTTGAGGATTTAGATGCAGGCCACCCACAGACTCATTTTTGGAGTCGGTATAAACAGCTTTAACAATAAGACACTGCTGAGTCTTCTGTTGAGTCAGGACAGAGGTGCCCTTCTGCACTCCTAGTAAAGCTGCTCCATATCATATCATCTATGATAAAAAAAAAACAAACAAAAAAAACATACCGATTCACATCAACAGCACAATTCAGCTGCAAGACTTTGCTACATTCAAGTGCCGGATTGGCGTCGCGGTGGTGTTTGATGATAAACTCTAAACAATTCCAGTAATAGATCTTGCTTGGGTAAACAAATAAACAAAGATTGACTTTTAAAGGAGAGAAAATGGCAAAGATGAAGAAAATCGAAGAAGATTTGGAGGAGATTAAGCATTCACTTAATTCGACAGAAGTCGAAAAGGTAATAAACAAGCAACAAGGAACAATAATGTCTATGATGCATCAAATCAAAGAATTAAAAAAGCTGATTAAGGAGAAAGACAAGACAATCCAGCTTTTGGAAAGGAGAGTGGATGATCTAGAACAGCAGACACGACTTGAGGATGTGATTATTACGGGTTTGGAAACCAAACACAGGAGCTATGCCAGAGTCACCGAGACTGGGATCGGTGCAAAAAGTGGTGAAGATGAGCCCCCGACGGAGGAGCTACAATCATTGGAACGGCAGGTTGTGGAATCCTATTAGAGTAAAAAACTACCCCTGCAGAGTAATAATATATCTGCATGCTATACCCTTCCCAGACAGCACACTAAGGCACCTCCAGCAATTGTAGTGAGATTTGTAAACCGAAAACACAAAGTTGACTTATTGAGGCAGTTCAGCCTATTGAGAGGAAGTAGACTATATCTGAATGAACATCTCACAAAAAGAAATGCAGATATTGCTAGACAAGCTCGCATACTACGAAAGATTCAAGCAACTTGGACCAGGAACTGTAGAGTGATGATTAAACTTAATGGAACACTCCTTTTCACCCATGGGTGCAGTGTTATATCAAGGGAAATCACGGTTTGTGTGTATGAAAGGATAAACTGTTGAAACTGTTGAACCAAGTGTGAAATAAATAAATAAATGAAAATGGATGAAATTATTCCACAATTAACTTTTCCATTTTATAAAAATGTCATCGTAATTGCAATACTACTGCTATAGCAACACCATGCCTTTCCTGGTGCGCACAACAATAAGACCAGGCCTGGCATATCAGAGCAACAGCCGCGTGTCAGCCTACGATAGCGAGTTAGTGCCAGTAAAGCGAGCTACTTCAACAACCTCCAACAACACAGTACTTTGCAAGAAAACTGTTCCTCTAAAGGTGGAAACAAACCTTTTGACCACTTGAGGAACTCGTGCAACCCAAATCTAAAATGACTCCACCGATCGTTGGAGCACTCACTAGATGTGCTCCATACGGCATGAGAGGTGGACAGAAATGACTGACGGGGTTACATGGTGGTAAAGGAGGGCTTTAAAGCAAATGGTTAAAAAGCTCAAACCAGGATGTAACATCCCAGCTGTAAAATACTTTTCTGTTTTATTATGTGACAGTTGTGACATTTACTACTTTAGTTATGGATAAACTTTTGATAAGTGTTAAGCAGTTATTTTACACTTTGTGCTTACATTTGATTTCTGCTGTGTCACCATTATTACATTATAATGCTGCTGCTGGCATCTTGTTTCAATAGATTCTCATTTCAAATTAGGAAGCATGTCATCATCGACAGTAGCTCACTGGAAAAGAATAATGGAAAATGGTTTAACTTAATGCATCTACTTAAACTTAGAAATGTTGCTGTCTGCATGCGGTGAGCATCAATAAAATGCTGTTCAGCTTTTTATATCATTTCAGAAATTCTGCTAGTGTAAATTCTCTTGAAATTCTGTGATATTAATTTTGGGGCTATTTTGCCCACCCCTACTGCATTCTTTCTCTAGTACTCTATAACCGCAGCATCACATAATGGAGTGTGTACCTGCTCGCCTACATGGTCAGACATGCAGATGACAGATGGCGAGCAGAAAAATCCATGGAGAAACTAGCCCATTAGCTGAGCTAACCTTGAAAGTACTGGGGAGGTTGGGAAGCTGGAGCAAGCCAACAGTCCCCTGCAGGGAGAGCGAGAGCTGAACATCCTCCCTGCACGGGCTGTGGAAATTCAATTACAGCCTAATGAAGAGTGAGCTGACCTCCCCGCACCGCCACCCCTCCTCCCTCATCCCTCTCTCCTCTCATCAAGCTGAAGCTCATCATTTACTGTAGCTGGGCAGGTTGGCAGGTCTAACTGGTTTCACTGAGACCGCAGGCATCTTTGTCCACAGAATATCCACGTCTCCTGACATTACACTGTTTGTGTACAATGGATTCCTGCCCTATTGTGTTATTTCTGTCCTTCTAAATCCCTCTCTTTTTGCCATCTGTCTTCTTTGTCCTTTACTAAGTTGAAGGCTAACAGGCTACTCAATTTTGTCACAATCATTGTCACAGAAGCTCTCAGCGCTAGCCTGCTAATACTGATACAAAACGAATAACCTCCTGACCAATCACAATCTTTTTTTTTTTTCCCACATCTTGGTCTTTCTTTGTTTTGATTTTGTTTCTATTCATCCCCCATTTGTTCAAGGGTAACAAGGAAGTATTTACAGAAATAACAGGCTACTTTTAAAGTTCTTCAGGTATCACAAATGAAATAAATGATGAATACTGGCTATTGACTTTAGTGAATACAATACAGTGTGCCAATAATAGTCAACAGGGTCATGTCGATACCTATATTTGGACACCATCCCTACTTGTTGACAATTGGCTCATTATCTTGGTCAATAATTGGAGCAATCATTTCCTAGTTTCTCCAAGCCAATTATCTTTACCACAAAATATCAGCATTGGAAATTGTGCCATTCTCATTTACTCATACACCTTTTTGTAAAACTACTAATGACAAAATATAAAGCAAATCCTGTGCTGTGCTATTCTCTGTTAAAATGTCAAAAAACAGGAATGAAAAACACATTGGAAAAGCCAGATTCAACAAACGCAGAGTTACTAAAGCATCCAGTGGGAAATGGCAACGGGCAGCTTTTCAGCAAGCACTGAAGAAGCCAAAGAAAACGTCCAGAGACGACTCACAGCCTGTGAAAATAACAAGCTCTTACACAATACACTGACCAGCTGTTGTCAGTTAGAGATAATATGGGTTTTTGTGCTCTCATCAATGTAGAGGAACCCAGGCATGAGATACACCACATCATAGTATAAGTAAAAAGAAAGCTCCAAGACTTTTGCAGGACTCTTCAACCTTTATTAATGATATATAGAGTAGCTGTGTCAGCCCAATGTTGCTCTCAACTGTGCAGTGAATTGATGGCAATTTTGCTCTGCAGAGAGAGCAGTTCAACATGTAAAGCAGCTCTGGAGTTTTTGAAGCTAGGTTAAGGAGAGAGGTGAGCAGCAGTGTTGCTTCATGCTGAGAAAGAGCACTACAGATGTGATGTTTGCTTTGAGAGTGCTGATGGAGAAGTACAGAGTGGGTCAGAAGGTGCTGCCACTGAGTCTCTGTGGATCTAGAGATAGCACAGACAGAAGTGTGTGATGGTGGTACATAGGGGTGCCACAAACGATTATTTTGATAGTCGACTAGCCACCGATTATTTTTACGATTAGTCGACTAATCAGATCATCCATCCATTGGACGTAAAACGTACAGCTTATTGCACCAGCATGCATCTGCTCTTATATAACTATCATTAGCTTACAGCTTGAAGTGTTTAAGGTATGTGCTAACTAAAAATAAAGACAAGATGATAGTTTATTAAACTTTTAATGAAATTTGTAGATTATCTTGGTGGAGTTTAATAAACTCAGCCGTCTGCTCCTTGCTATCTAAAATATAACAGGACACTGGAGTAAATTCTCGACCATCTCACACTTCTGTTTAATCAGTCTGTTTGACGTTTATTCAGCTGTGTGAAAACTATAACTTTAATCTCAGCCAAACCGATTTACTCAGGAACAAATAAAACACTGAAAAAAGCCAAACAATAACATTTTTAAGTTATCTAAGTGACTTATATATCATGTTTAACCTGAGTAGTGAAAGACTGCGCGGGCGTCTGAAAACGATGTGGAGTTCGCCGTTTTCGCCGGCTCTAGTGAGGCTTGAACCCCCGGCTAGCTATCGAGCTGCTGGGTAACAGACGTCTCCGAAAACGTCGGAGCACTTTTGCAAATATGTGATGTCTTGATAAATCGAGCAGATATT
>VUQG01022759.1:0-16152 GCA_015106755.1 Etia nguti | reverse complement strand
TTAAACTTGACAATCTAATAGCAACCAAAAGGAAAAAAATATAATTGATGTTCTGTAATACTGTATCCATACTACAACACACACACACACACACGCACACACAGAATTAATGTGGCTCGAATGATATCTCAAGGACTCGGTTTCCACACCATGCTGGGTCTAGGAAGCAGGCCAGGTTTTGGGGTGAACTGCCTCACTCGAGTCAATTGGACAAACAGGGGGCGCACTTCCGGGAGCCTGTGGCTTTGTTCCCTGCTCACCTGCAAACGGGACACCTGATGTTTCTTGGCTCCAGAGAGCTGGGTAATACTTGCCACTACTTGCCACCTTTCACCCAGATTTTACAATCTATCCTCTGACTTCTCAGAGTGTGAGATGCCATGCGGTGCAGGCGGTAGTTTGGGAGCAGCAGGTAGCTGTGAGGCGTTGCTCAATGCCAAATGATGTCTCTGTCTCGACTACAGCAGATCAATAAAAGCTCTGACCTCAGCTGTCAGCCAGCTCAACTCTGTTCACAAAGGGAACGCTCATGAAAACGGGAAGCGCAAAAAAGTGCGTGAGATTAGCAGCTAGGTCATTTGAATTTTTTGCCTTAAATGAGCACCCAAGGGTGGCAATTATTGATTCTTGTCAGAAAAATCCTGTCACATGATGCTATTTCTTTTGGCCTCAGTGATGAAATCAAATGTTTGCTGTGTCTTTGGGGAATATTCTGAGTCTCTTATTGGCCTTTTTGACACATGTTGAATCTGAAAGTTTCTCCTTTACGTGCTCAGTCACTTTTGTTTCCTGTAGAAAAAGCAGACTTCACCCTGTAAAACACATTTTACAATCATGTTTTTCTTTAAAAAGAACCGACATTCCTCTCAATCCTGACTAAATCTATTAAAGAAATACCTCCTCTGTCCCCCAGCTAAGTAGGTCAAAGAATTTTATGTAATAACGCAAGGACTATAAATACAAAAGCAAACTGTCAGCAGCTAATCATGTCTGATTTACGCTGGGACGATGCTGATGAGACTATTTTTCTCCTCTGTATCTGGGCCCGCAGCGCTCGCACCTCTCTGATGCTAACAGATCAACTTTTAGAAGGAGTTTAAAGCCTCTGGCCCATTTTTGCATGAATGGGTGTCCTTTCTTTTCCCCTGTGATTCATGGATCATAGTGTCCACCAGTCAGTAAGTATTTAAGGATGCATTAAAAAGTGAGGAATGCAGATCTTTAAATAACCGGCGTTGTTGTTATAACATATACAGTGTTTAAAAAAAGGGGGAAAAAAACCTTCAAATAAATTCATTGAATGCAATATTGTAATGCTAAATTATAAAGCTCTTTAAATAATGCAAGGCACTGATCCTGTCAGGCAGTTTGTCCCTGCTTAGTGATCCATTCATAAGCCGTGCTCATTCATAAAAAAACACAAATGTGCAAAGGTGCTTAAGGTCTTTGTTTATTACATGTCCGGATGCATTTTACAGTAAAGAACAATTATTATAATAAGGTTGTTATTATTAGTGGATTTTTGTGCTCGTGATTATTACCTCAGGTGCTCTCTTTGTACTTTACTTTGGATTTTTAGTACAAAGAGCGCCGTCATCTCATCTGTTGCGTTTGCGTTTTACACATTTTACACAGGGCAGGTGAGACCATGCACTAAGAGATCATTCAATATCGAATTCAGGAGAAAATTTGATTGAATTTGATTTGATCTGATTTGATTTATTTAACTTTTACACACAGAAAGTGCCCAGAGATACATTGCACCTCTTTTCTGCAGGGAAAACAGAGCTAAAAAGGCCGTTTCTGAGCAAAATATCATGCAATTTACACTTAAAATAAAAATCAATAGAGAAAAATAAGATGAAAAAAGTGAATGGATTAAAGAAGAGAAGTTCATGCTGAAGAATATCCACCTTAAAGAAGGAGTGATAGCTGTAATCAGAAAGTTGAAAGGGTACATTTGGATAGCCTTCATAATCTTCACGAGCTCCTTTCAGTGAAAACTAAAATACAGACAGGTAACAAATTAAAGTGTTCTTGCCCACCAGCTGCTGCCAGAACAGCCTCACTGCATCTTGGCATTGACTCTACGTCATAAGATAAAGGTGATCACTCAGAGCAACTGGGTATTGATTTGTAGCAACTCCCCTCTCCAAGGGGACAAGTGGGCACAGACGGCTGCAGTGAGATTTATCTCAAACATAACAAAGCCACAGAATATCCTTCAGTGTTTCACTCATCTGTATATTATAGTGATTCGTTTCTGAATCACTACACAAAAAATCTGGACCATAAATAAACATCAACTAAGACTACAAAAAAAAAAGTCATAAAATAAAAAATTAACTTCCTGGTTTGGTCTTTTTTCCCAATATTTTACACTTTGCATTAACTGCAATACAAACTCAGATGAAACTCACTCGGTTGCAGAACATCAAATGTCCCCTGCAAGTCCCAAATGCCTCTCTTTCCCAGACGCATTGAAAGAAAAAGGGGATTAGACTGAAAGCAACAAATAAAAATAAAGAAATCTAAACCTTAAAGGGTTTTTTCACATGAAAGCAGTAATGTTTTATGGAGAGAACTCTTTTTAAATCTTATCCTATAAGCCCATTTAAAATCTGGGGAGATGGCAGCACTGAAAGTGGGAATGTCTTTGCTCCACGGTCACAGCTCATAGAGGACTTTATCCTGCCTGTGACTGTGTATCCTCTCAGAAAAGAAACACCATGGAAAAGTAATCCTACTTGCCTGAATTCACCCTGGATCAAAAGTCAGCAAGAAAGGAAACGAGCACAGGAAGCCAGCCAGCTAACGGGTGGACTGTGCTTAAATTGGGTAATTTTAGATGATATATATCCACGTCACACAGGACCTTATAGCCTTCTCTAAATCACGACAGGGACTTTGGGCCACTAATTGCGCATTTCCTCCTCACATCTAACAAACACAGCATCGCTTGTGACCTTATCTCTGTGCCTGTCAGAGTGTTAGCATTCACATGGCAAGTGTGGCGATGAATGTAATTACTGGAGCCCAAAATAATAACACCATCGTCTTTGAGCAACCAGCAGCCAGTCAATTGTAACAGGGCCCCACCCTCCCTCCTCCAAATTACATGAGACAAAGACAAAAATAGAGTCATTATCGTCCTGGGTCTGTGGGAGAGACCCATTCAGAACAGACTGGAGAGAAGGGATGGGATATTAATAATTCAGGATTTTAATCTCTCACGATAACACTTATAGTAATCCTATTATAAAGTTTATTACAGGCGCACAACTTTAAAATGACACCCAGCAAAGAGAAGTCAAAGAGAAGAAAACGCCAATGAAGACTGCAATATGCATACACAACTCTCCATTATTTAGTTTTATCACGGGTCTTGAGGTGTCCCCACACCTGATGTTTTTGTCACTTGCTTAGTAATGTTCATTATACAGGACACCCCTCAAATTATTCCTGTTTTTAATGTTCTGGAAGAACTGCTAAAAGTAATTAAAGAAAGAGAAAACACACGCACCTTCTGTGCTGGTTGGATTTTTACATTTTTTTAAGGTTTTGGGATTTAAAAGGTGCATGAATCCATTTATATATCATTGTATTCTGATACTAACGTTAGTTATGACGTTAGAACAGCAGCTGACAGCTCAGACTGCTGTGGAGAGTTGATTGAACGATATTATTGCTGGTGTGTTTTGTCACATCCTGTTGTCAAGGTCTTAAACGAGCTTTCAATTTCATGTTTGGAGTCAAACATAGACAAAGAATCCATGAGTCCTTGAATCTCATCATGTGGGCATACACGCGTGTGCATGTATGTGCTTGTATGCCTGTTCATTATACTGGTGCAACGTATGCGCTTGATGTTTTTTATATCTTTACCTTTGTATTTTCCATGTATTAAATGTGTTCAGTGAGCAAAGTTGCCTTCAAAAACGTGAAAGACCTGCAATTCTGTGAGAACTGATTAAACTCTTCTTGATGATGACGGACAAAGAAAGAAAAGCTGTAAAGCTGTGCTCAGGGAAACTGCAAACAAACCCAGCGCTACATCTCAGACTCTACAGGCTCCACTAAGCGTGTAAAAGGTTAAAGTTCATGACAGTAAAGTTCGAAAAAGACTGAACAAGTATGGCTTGTTTGCAAGGGTTGGCAGCAGAAAGCCTCTTTTCTCTAAATAAAACACGGCAGCACAACTGAGGTTTGCAAAGTTGCATCTGAACAAACCACAAGACCTCTGATACAATGTCTTTTCAACTGCCGAGTACGGCGGTGTAATGGTGATGATTTGCGCTTGTTTTGCAGCCATAGGACCTAGACACCACGCAGTCTATGAGCCAACCATGAACTCCACTTTATACCTAAATATTCTAGAGTCAAATGTGACCCATCTGTCCAACAGCAAACCTGCGAAACTACAGCAGAGTGGCTGAAAAGGAGAGAATCAATGTGTTGCAATGGCCCAGTCAAAGTCTAGACCTCAGCCTGATTAAATTCTGTGGGAAGACTTTAAGAGAGCTGTGCACAAACAAATACTTGTAACCCACAATGAACTGAAACAACACTTCAAAGAAGAGCGGGACAAAATTTCCCCAAAACAACTTGTGAGAATGATAAAGTCATGCAGAAAACGATTACTTTAAGTTATTGCTGCTAAACGTGCTTCTACAAGCTACTGAATCATCGAGTGTGCTTCCTTTTTCACACACTGCGTCTTCATTTTTGCTAAATTTGTTTTAAATAAATAATGACACTGTTTAATACGTCATATGCTGCTGTTCATCCTGGGTGTATTTACCTAATCTTAGGACTTCTTATGAAGTTGTGTTAGGTTGATTGTGTAGAGTGACATATGAGCAGAGTCTCATACTGAGGAGGTGTTTTGCTAAAAGAGTGAAAGTTTGTCTGTGTCAGAGTTGTTTGGGTTTGCTAATAATTTAATTTGGTTTTAATTAATTTGGTTTTTCAGCTCAGTTTAGTTTCAATTAGCGTCTGGACTGGGTTTGTTTGTTTCAATTTAATTTTTATTGTTTTAGCATCTGTAATGAAGGTGCATCACTTTGTAAACAGCAGATATTTGCACATGATTAACTATGGCAGTGTCAAGATGAAAGAAGTCGCCCAACAAGCAGGTTTATGAGTTTTTAGCTGATACTAGTGAATTACTGACCTTGGAATTAAAATATAACTTGTCATGGTGAGTTTGGTGAGGTCAACAGAAAATTATTATTTTAATTTGTACCTGAGGTGATGTGAGGCGAAGCCGTTTAAATTAATGAGTGAAGGATTTTAGGTTTAAAAGGTTCCAAGTGGCAATTGAGGAGGGGGATGTAATGAGTATATAACCTCTAATTGTAGACCAGGAAAAAAAAAATTTATTTATCAGTTGTTCTTTTTTGTTTGTTTTCTTTTTTTTCTGGAGAAGTTGTGTTTTCAATTTAACAAGCTTGGAAATACAGTGCCTGGACTTCTTAAGGTTTCTTGAAGATGTTTCACCTCTCATCCAAGAGGTTTCCTCACAGACATAGTCTATAAAGGGTTAATGGAGATTAAAGATCAGATGCAGGCGCTAAAATCAAATGCCACCTGTGGGCAACATGGTTTAATTTGTAATCTTACGTTTGCCCACCCTGGAGGGTGTCAGTTGGTCTCAGGATCTCGAATCTGCTTTTTGTCCCTGATGTGCTTCAGCTGGCTTGATTGAGCCATGACGTCCAGCTCATACTGGGGTGGTTTGCAACCGGGTGTGAAGTTGTTGGGATGAGAATTAGTACCTCCAAGTCTGAGGCCGGAAAAAGAGTGGGGTACCCACTGTGGGTAAGGAACAAGTGTAGCAGTTTAAGTATCTTGAGAACTTGTTCATGAGTGAGGGGAGATCTGCAGCGATGTTGGTGCTGAACCGGTGAACATGAAAGTGAAACTGTCAGTTTAGTGCTTGATCTATATTCATACCCTCACTTATGGCCACAAGCTTTTGATACTGACAGACAGAAGGAGACTGCAGACACAATCAGCAGAAAAAAGCTTCCTTCAGAGGGTGTCTGGACTCTCCCCTAAAGATGGGATGCAGAGCTCGGTCATTCAGCAGAAACAGCCATTAATCCTCCACATCCAAAAGGAGCCAGCTGAGTTGTTTTGGACTTGGATGTCTCCTGGACACCTCTTGGGTGAGGTGTTTCGGGCATTCCCTATTGGGAGGAAACCTTGATTACATCTCTTGGCTGGCTTGGTGTCCCCCTGAATGAACTAGAGGAGGTGGTTGGGGAGAGGGAGGTCTTCTCTGCTTCTCCACAACCCTGATCCAGACTCAGATAAGTGGGAGTGGATGAATGGATGACCATTCTAACAGTACTTTAGTTTACTTATGACAACACTGATGTTTATGTCACACTCTAAAAAAAATCAGAATAGAAAATGGAAGATATGACTCTGATATAATTTTGAAATCAGGAGTTCATCATGCACATTGTGTTGATCAATTTGACCAAATTGACAAATGCTTAAATTTTAAATATTTCTCCTGTAGTTTTATTTTATTGGCTTTTTGGCTTGTTTTGTAAGTACGTTACCTTCAGGGGGTTGGCTTTACTTACACAGATCAGTGTTTTGGAACAAACAGCACATTTGCATATATTTAAAATAATAATAAATGGATTATAAATTATGCAAGTGACCACTAATGATTAACTGAATCATTCATCATTATTGATTTTTCATCAAGTATCCATTTTCAGCAGCCATCACTCCAGTGTTACTCAGCCATATTGTGTTCCCTGATGTTAAAAGACTTATTGAGCTTTAGGAAAAATAACAACTTTTCCATTTGTGTTATGACTGTTAAATTTTCCTCTATCCAAGGTCTGTATTTTTAAAAGTTTTAATATTTTCCGTTTATCGGCTTTGCGCCTCTGTCTTGAAGGCCAGCGTTATGAGGTCGCCTCTTCACTGCTGATGTTGAGTGTGGTGTTTTGTGAGTACCTTTTGTCACGATTTGCGAGGGCAGATCATGTGGAGAGGAGAGGAGTGGACCCAAGGCAGACAAACAGCGAGATAGGTGGATGTTTAACAGAAAGCAAGCCTTTATTCTTGGCTGCACGAAAATACTACAAAACAGCTAGCAAAGGGGAACTGAGAAAAACTAACAAAAACCTAAACTGGGGACAGCAAAACATAACCACATGAGGTACACAGAAAAACACAATATAGAAACCTGGAGAAACCCGGGGACTTGGAAACACGAGGAGTGAAGCAGTGGATATTGAGCAGATGATCCAACTAGGAACAAAGGAAAATACACACAATAAAGACAGAGGGTAACGAAGGAATACGTGACAGCTGAACCTAATCTGACACATGAGACAGAGAGGAAGCAAAGCAGAATACTCTAACACAGGACACGGGGCTGTCAAAGTAAAACAGGAAATAAACTAATATAGGAACCAGGATAACTAGATGGAATACAGAACACAGAGCAGGCACATTAACAAAACTGAAAGCCTAGGAACTAAGACTATAACACAAGCAGAAAACAATAAAGAAAACCAAAACCATGAATAACAATAATCAAGGACTATAAATTAAACAAACACAAAGCACTGGGTCACAGACCCAGTACCGTGACACCTTTTTATTGAAGTTGCTAGTTGTGAAGCTGTAAGATGACTCAGTGTCGAGGTTCTGATGTAATCTGATGTTCTGCTGCTTAGCTGAGACACCGGGGTCTCCCACTTCTCTTTTTTTAAAGTTAGAGACCCTCCGCACATGTCATTTAACAAATGCAGTGCTCAAAAGCAGCAAGGCAATTTTCAGGTACGCTAACATAAATTAGCCCTCAATAAATTTGCATGGGGTAACACAGTGTCTAACTGAAACACAGGAATGGCTGCTGATAACGGACATTTTTGTGCCTATGTATAGATAATCCATTAAAATCATGAATGATTTACTATGAATTACTCCATTAATTTTCATTTGCACCATTTCTTGTCAATTCAATGTAATTTCTATAGAAAATAAATGTGTTTCTTTATATAAAACAAGGACATTATAGAACCTTAGATTGGTTTTTTGTTTTGTTTAGTTTTGTTTAGTTTTGTTTGTTTTGTTATTTCACACCATGTAGATGCCAATTTTAAAAACACCTTTAGAATTTTTAATTTTGGAAATGTATTTATTATTAAAGGCAGATCATTTTTTACACGTGCATCATTTATGTATACAGTGATGAGCAAAAGTCCATGAGCCACCTCTCATTTCTTTATATTTTGCTTGAAAAACAGGAAATTGGAGGAGCAATTTATTGAAGCATGTGCAAATATATATAAATACATGTATATACAGCATATAAGAGCAAAAATTGAGTTTGTGCTCCATTTTCAATCATTTTTTTCTATCTAGGTATGCTTTTACTGAAATGGCAGTGTGTTTGGTTTCATTATCATGCTGAAAAATGAAGATGTTGCTAATTGGACATTTTCCAGATGGCGTTGCATGGTGGATCTGAATCTGATGCCACTGAGTTCATAATTCATCACATTTGACAAGACCTCCAACACCACTGGATGAAATGCAGCCCCAAACCATGTGTTTTACAAATAACTGTAAACACTCACTGTCTGACGACTTCCCTGCATATTGATGACAATCTGAACCAAAAATGTCATATTTGAACTCATCACTCCATCAGATCTGCTGCCACTGATTTGAAGTCCAGTTCTTGTGTAATTTGGCATACTTCAGCCTTTTCTCCCTACTTCTCCTCCATAAGAACAGCTTCTTGACAGCCATCCTTCCACTGAGACCATTTCTGGTGAGGCTTCAGTGAACAGTAAATGGATCACGTGAAGGGCCAAATCCATCTCTCGGGTCCTGTATCAGGTCTTTGTGGATTTTTCTTCCTGTTTCTTAAGGACATGACTTTCAGATGCTGTCTATCTGTTGTATCTGTGAGTAGCTGTTACGCAAAGAAATGAAACGACAGCGCACTCCTGTGATCGCGTGTCAAACTGCAGCTCGACGACTTTGACCCGGAAGCAGTTTCGTGTGTTTTTTCTGCCTCACACGTGGGGTTTTCAGCACTGAGCAACATGGCAGCGTGCAGTGTAGAGGAGTTGTTGGCTAAAGCTGAGGCACAAGAGGCGGAAACGCTGAAAAGCATATCAGTCCAGAAAGAGCTGGACCTGGAGTTTGACATTGGGAACCTGCTGGCGTGTGACAAAAACCGCATCGAGCCTCGCGACCTCCGGGAGAAGAGCAAAGAGGACTTTCTGCGTGCTCTGGCTCGCGACAACACACAGCTTCTCGTCAACGAAATATGGAAACAGCCCGCGGAGAGGGTCGAGGAGGCGATAGTAGCCAAACTGCCGGAGCCGACGACCCGGCTGCCCAGAGAGAAGCTACCACCTAAACCCAGACCTCCAACAAAATGGGAGCAGTTCGCCAAGCTGAAGGGCATAAAGAAGAAGAAGAAGACCAACCTGGTGTGGGATGAAACCGCAAAGGAGTGGAAGAGGCGCTGGGGCTACAAGAGGGCCAGCGATGACACCAAAGAGTGGTTGATCGAGGTGCCCGAGAGCGCAGACCCGAATGAGGACCAGTTCGCCAAACGCGTCAAAGCCAAGAAGGAGAGGGTGGCCAAAAACGAGCTCAACAGGCTGAAAAACATCGCCAGAGCGCAGAAAGTCAAGATTCCTGCTGTAACCCTGACCCCCAAAGCCAGCCAGTCCAAAGACGAGCTAGCCAGAGCCGAGAGTGTGGCCAAAACCTCCACAGCATCCTTGGGGAGGTTTCAGGACCGCCTGCCCAAGGAGAACCCAGCAAAGAAGGGCAAGAAGAGGAAATTCGAGCCCCTCATTGGCAACTTTTCTAATGAAAAGCAGAAGCAGCTGGAGCTCCTGAAAGTCATGCACACTAAGAAGCCCAAATTGGACATCACCAAAGCTGTGAATAAACAGATGAGAGAGGAGGACAGAGAGGACGCTGCAGCCAAGCACAAGAAGGCAGCAGGGAAGAAGGGACGTAAAGGCAGCAGCATGGGTGGAAAGGCCAGAGGAAAAGGTGGGAAAGGAAAAGGAGGAGGAGGAGGGGGGAAGAGAAGAGGCAAACCTGGGAAGCGCTGAGGACTCTTGTGTCTTCCTATGTGTGTGCGCGTGCGTGTGCCTGCCGTGGCATCAAAGTGTTGGACATTCATGATGCAATATGAACAGATCACTTGGTTTACCTGTGGCCCATGGGTGGGATGCTTCTTCCCTCTATGTAAACTGTGTTTACTGTAAATTTTGGCCCCAACATCCATCATGATTCTTTTCGATATATGTGTACTATTCATGAAAAAATTTCTCAAATACACTTTAATATTACAGCCAAGTAGAACACGAGTGACTCGTTTTTCTGTCTTTAATTATTGCAGAAGTAATTTGTTAGTTCTGTGTGATTAAATTGATGCTTTAAGTCTGAATCGGTTACTTTAAGTATCGTATAATTTTAAAAGTGTTTTAGATCCTTGATAAATGAGATACATTTGAAGATAGGTTGTTGGTTTTTTTAAAGGCTATTTTTGTTACCCTTTACATATGACTTTTTAAACTCTCTATATACATTCAAAATATTTGACTTCGAATTTTTTTCCGTTACATTTTTATATGAGTTACATAGTTTTAATAAAAGTTTAATGTAGTTTATGAAACTTTGGGGAAAGATTTTAATAGTACTAGTAAACCCAAAGTGTTTATGTCAAACAAATTGGGGTTACAAGTACTATTTGATATTTTAAATTTAATTACAATTTTTTTAAATGTTTTTTTCCTTAAAATTGGCCTCGGGGACCCACAGGTATCTGTAACCCGTAGCCAGGAGGTCGAAGAATAATTTCCTATAAATCATAAAAGTTGTTGAATGATTAAAAAGTGTTCGTCGAATGATGCTTTTCATATGATTGTGGCTAATCGTGTCAAACGAATCAGCTCACTCTTTTTTGTCAGGGTGCAACAACATGTGCCTTTGGAAGCTTTCTCCAATTGAAAGATGAAAAAATAAAAAGTGTTGCCATCCATAAGTCAAAAATTCAGGCTATTGAGTTGCTAACTTAAAATTCTGAGAAAATGACTTGAACCTTGAAGTTATTACCTTCACATTTTGAGATAACCTGAAATTTTGACTTATGGATGTCAGAAAATAAAAAGTTTTTTTTTTTTTTTCTTCATTGGCAGAAACAAGCTTCCATACATTCCCGCTGCTGCCTAGCTTTGTTTATTAGCCAATTATACTGTATGGACCAAAGTCCATCTGGCTTTACAAACATTTTTGAGAGTATGTGTCATTTACTGAATTTAAGCGTGGTTCTGTAGTAAGAATCCAACGAGTTCATTTAAAAGTGTTGAGGAACCACAGGAACTATGTGTAAAGTTAACAAGATCGCTGAGGTGCTCTGCTGACTTAATAACAGCAGACCTCCAACCTTCCTCTGGCATTAACATCAGCAGAAAAGCTGTGTGGCGGGAGCTTCGTGGCAGCTGCTGCACCTTTGCCCATGTAGTGTAAGTGTTATAAGGGTGTTAATATCTACAGCATACTTATATGCACTTATCCACAAATTATTTCTGGTTTATTAGAATTAGTTTGTGGAACATTTCACCAACATAGCAGCAAAGTAGTACAACATTACACATGTTCATCATTATTTCAATTTTTTGTAAAACTAATAGAGGTAATAGGTGAATTTTCTGCTCCTGCATATGAACATATCTGCATGTCAGAATATGAGACTGCATAAAAGGCCATGCAGTAGCTAAGAAAAACTCGGTAAGGGTTGGTGATGTGCAACAATACCTCTTATGGTATATTTAATAATTTGTTGGTGTGTATTTAGTAATATAAGGTGTATTTTCTGAAAAATATATGGGGGAAAAACTGGTGCAGTACATTTTGGCTGCAAAAAAACAAAGAAATCAACTGGTGTTAGCCTACAATGGCCTAATGCTCCCAGGGATATTTAATGGAAATGTGCAAACAGATTTTTTTATAAATACTTGATAAAAAAAAAAAGCATCACATCGGATTTCTTAACAGCTTAGCTGTGGTTTTTTGGTTATGTAAGGGCTTCGCTTTGGCCTTGATGTCTAGACTGGAGCCATCGCTCTGAATTAGGAGCAGTGTATAGTGTAACAGATAGCTCACAAAGCCAGAATTTGCAACTTAAGTACATTTAAACACAACACAAAGCAAACTGTGAGTGGGATTTTTCTCTCATCCAGTTGAGCACGTCTTTCTTTTGTGGTGGTATTGAGGTGTATATTTCCACGGTCTTCACCCTTTTGAAAGAGATTGATCTTTGAGCCAGAGCGGTTGCAGTCTAGTAAGACATTTTCCTGGACTACTGAGGCCTCAGATAATAAGATTTATTAGCCTCCTGCATTTAGAGGTGTTTCCACTTTCAGATGGCACACAAACACACCTTTTGCTCTGTTCACCTAGATAATCTGTGATCCCCTGACAACCTTATTTCCTGTTGACACTGATTGTAATTATTTGTGAAAATCGACTGCACATAATTTCTGTTTGGACTGTCTAGAAGAACAAAAAGTCAAATCCTTCTGCGTGTACTGTATCCTCACTTTGTCGCCAAGGCTGCGGGGTGCTCTGTCCAGCTCCAGATGAGTCATCTCTCATGTTAATGATGGATGCTTTTTCATCGCTAATGCAAGCTCACAGCCAAGCGCCTTCGCACCAGAGGCGGAGAGGGGAGGTGGTGGTGGGGTTTCAATCACCATCTGTTGAGCGGTCGGCCACTCTGTCCCCAGCCCTATCATCTTTGTCCCTGCTCACCCAGGCCACAGGAAAGTGGGGCACAGCCAATAATCAATCAAGCACTCCTGATGAGGTGGAATTATGAATTCTCATTCACATCTGAGCAAGCAGTGGAAGTGGCGTCTAAACTTCATTTGCATGTGGCCAGATGGTCAAAGAACAATAGACATTGGCAGCAAGATGGAGTGGTTAAGCATGATGTATGAGAAAGACGCTGCCTCTTATTCCAAAATAAAAAGCATTGGTGTCAGGTGATAAGAAAATTCTAACAATCATACATTTTCTGACATAAACTAAGATTTTACTCGTCCCTGGTCACGCGTGTGTGTGTGTGTGTCCAGCTCCAGTCTGTGCTGCAGTGGATTAGTCAGCTGCATTTAAGGTATTGCAGAGAGAGCTCAGGAGTCCCGTACAGTGTGAGAGTGTCCGATCTTCAAGATGCAGCGCATCTACATGCACAGCAATGAACACTTTGAGGTTTTCACCACTGTCCTTGCTCCACAAGGTGAGTGGAATCATATCCGCAGGGAAGTGTGGCTTAGCAGGACATTATTTATGTGGTTAGCAAGAGCAAGCCCAGTGCCAGCTGACCGAAAGATGCCTTGTTTTCCCTCCTTCTCGACTGTTTACAGAAAGGTTTAACTGCACAGATGTTTATGTGCGTGCATTAATGTCGGGGTCTTCTTATGCATATTTGCATATTAATGAAAAATGTTAAAAATAACCCTTTTTTGCTGATTCATTTCTGCTCTCGATGATAAACAGGGAGGTATCGATACAGAGCAGAAGCTGAAAAGGCAAGTTCTTTTTTTTCTTAATTTCCATCAACGGAAATCTGCATATTTAACTGTAGCACTGATTTGAAAATGAAAACACAATTCACAGTTTTATGTATGCTTATACATGTCAAAGTCTAATGGATATGAATGTGACATTGCATCAAGTTAATCAGTTTCCTGCAAAATTATGCATTTTTGTTTTCTAATTTCTCTCACATAATATTCAGGTGTAACATAATGAAGGGTAAACCCTGATTAAGAGTTACTATTTCACTATATAACAACTAATTCAAGTCTTCACACGTAATCCTTTCCATTCACCGAGTCTGACCTGCAGACTGTAAAAAAAAAAAAAGGAGCTGGACGCTGATGATAAACAAGTTCACCCTAACAAAAATTTAGCATTGAAATTTAATCTTGCAATATTGAATACACAAATAAGAGTTAAAAACGACTGTAATTCTCCTTTTGTCCATTAGATGGTAGTGGTGCACAGGTACAGGCCCGACTGGCCTGACGAGCTGGAGCTGTCTCCAGGTGACGTCACCCTGGTGCTGTCCAAACATGAGGAAGGGAGGTGGTTTGGGCAGCTGCAGAATGGGCAGCGAGGTTATTTCCCCGCCTCATGTGTGATGGAGCTGGGCCAGGTTGGTTGGCTGCTTGAATGTGCTCAGTAATGCAGAGAGACTGGACAGAGATTTGTTGCTGCTGCAGCTTACAGAGGACAGATTATATTTTCCTCTCTGCTCTGCTTGTCACATGTATGTTTTAAATAAGCCAGAACCAAATGTGTGCCTACATAAGCATATTGCATTCATGACAAAATTTAGATACGCCCATGTGAGCTGTTTCCTTAAGTCAGTTTTGAATTGTTGCACATTTACTAAGGGATATTTATAAAGGGTAATTCAATCAATTTCAGACTTAAATGCATAATTTTTGCACTGGTTTTGGTGGGAGCTTTTGTAATGATTGAAAAATAACCCAGATTATGTCAGTTGTTATGTGTAATTAGGGCTATCTCAGTTTGAGTTAGAGACAAGTTGCATTATATAATAGAACCTAAGTGAAATTAAGGAAGCAGAGAGGGTCAACTTAAATATCTACTTAAAGGGTCAAAGTGTATATTTACAGTCATGTGAAAAAGAAAGTATACCCTTACTGCTTCTATAGCATTTAAGAGGGCAAGTAGCATTCAGGTGCTGCTAATAAAATTGTTTACCCATAATGCACAGCCACATTTGGTTCAAACTAAACGCAGCATATCAGGACTAATACCTCATATCAACTGTCAAGCACGGTGGTGGAGGGGGTGATCCTACAGATACAGGATCCTAAGCACAGCAGCAAATCTCAAAGAATCAATGTGTTGCAGTGGTCCAGTCAAAATCCAGACCTTAACCTGATTGAAATCTTGTGGCGGGACCTTAAGAATCCCCAGTTTTCAATAATCTAAAGCAATTTTGCAAAGAAGAAGGGGACAAAATTCCTCCCCAACAATGGGAGAGATTACTAATCATACAGAAAAAGATTACTTCAAGTTGATGCTGCTGAAGGTGGTTCTACAAGCTATTAAATCATAGGGTGCACTTAGGATTACACGGGATTACACAGAGTGCTGAGAAAACTTTTTTCGGAGCTCAAAACTAGTTTTTTGTAGTTCATCCACAGCTCGTATTGTGCAGTGATAGACCAGAAGCAAAGAGATTTCTCACAATTTTACCTTCTCTAATTTAGCAATTAAACACTGACAAACAGAGCAGGTGTTAGGAAGTATAACAAGCACCTCACTAACATTTAATAACAATAAACTACCATTCTCTCACCATTCTCTGAAAAAAATTAGCATTTTTTCCTGTATTATCAAAACTTTGAGAATGTCGGTTTATTTTGATTTGTGTTATTTGCTATAACGAAAAGACATGATCTAAGAATTACTTCTTTGTTTTTGAACAGCACAAATAAAAAAATAAAAATAAAAAACAAGAAGAAGAGAAGGGCGTTTTAAATAACTCTATTTTATTATTACTATCTATTTACTATTAAATATTTAATAAAAGGCAGTATTAAAAACATCATGTTTCTACTCTCAGGCAAATCTGCCTCCCAAAGGCCTTCGGAGGGGTTTATCTGTGAGGACTACACCCGGTGACAGTGAGCGCAGCAGATATGGGAAGTAGGTGTAAACACACACATCAATAATTTCATGGTTCCCTCTTATCAAACATATGCATACACACACACACACACACACACACACACACACACACACACACACACACAATCATGCACATACACCCAGCACTCGGCAGATGTTCCCCACATCCCCCATCTCCAAATCCCACCCCACTGCTCTCCGCCCAGCACCCCTGAACAGGTGGCCCCTCTCTTCCCTCATTAGTTGACAAAGCACACTGATTACTGAGCCTGCTAAGCACACACACGCACGCACGCACGCATGCACACACGCACACACACACACACACACACACACACACACACACACAGAAAGACATGCACAGACTCAAAAAACACTCAAACCTTGCTGAGCTCCTTCTGATACTGA
>VUQG01022758.1:10357-23821 GCA_015106755.1 Etia nguti | reverse complement strand
TAAGGGTGGACGTAGCGTAAAAGAGTTAATAGTTTATTTTATTGCTACCTGTAATTTATTGCAGTTTACTTTATTTGTTTAATTGTTTACTAAATGTTTGAGGTGTGAAATAAACTGCAATGAAGTTTGAAAACAAAATATGGGTGTGTCTGGTTGGAGGATGTGTTTGGGGGGGGGGCGAAGATTTTCTTGTAAAGCAAAGGGGGGCCTAGCAAAAAAAAGTTTGGGAACCACTGGTTTCGAGCCCGGTGCAAAAGCGAGTACATTTTTTCTTAGTTCTGATTTCATTTTTTAACCAAAGTTAGCTGCTCATGTATTATCACATTTACTTTTTTAGCCAACTAATGCTAACTAAGCCCAAGATGCTGATGCCCAAAATGGCCGGTTTGAGACTTTTAAACATCAAATTGTCTATGTATACAGATTCCATTAGACCCATTTTACTCAGTATCAGACCAGGAGGATTTAGGTTATTCTTATGACAAATTCGCATGCTGTTATGCTATCTCATTTACATACTTCCATCAAAACATTCTCAAATGTTGCCTCTAGATGTTCTGTAGATTGTGTTTAGCGAAATATTGTACTTTGTTGCTGTTGATTTTCCTGTTGTTTGGTGAAATCACAGAGGAGTGAAAAAAATAAGAATCTTTTTTTTAAAAAGGAAGAAAAATAGCACACAATAGACAAGAGCTGACGAGACAGAAAGTTAAATGGCTCACAAAATTGGATCTGTTGATTTTGGTGAGCCATTCACTGACAATGAAGGGTCATGATAGAGAGGAAGTGGGCTCATCAGAGGATGCAGATATGGGACACTGTGGCTCTGTGTGAAACCAGCCACACATGCAAATCAAAGAGCAGTGAACATGTGTAGTCATTAGATGATGCTGAAAGTAGCAGTCAAAAGTAGCCCCTGCACTTCTAAGCTTAAGCCATATTGTTTTACTCTTTGTGACTCACCAGAAACAATGATGAGGTTTTGATATTTACCTAATATCAGTTTTTCTAGTGGACCATTTGATTTTATTTTCCCCTGTTATTTTCCTCCCCATTTGAAATTTGATATATTTTTTTGGAAAACAGCTATTGATTTTCCGAGGCATGTTCAAAAAATATGTGACTCTAAACAACTGCTCCATCTTCAGCATGCGGGAATGTGTCGCCGGGCGCAGAGGATGAAGGGGAGGCAGATGCTGGCTGGATTGAGGGCGCTGCCATCCTGCTTTCTGTTGTGTGTGTTGTCTTGGTGACTGCATTTAACGACTGGTCCAAAGAGAAGCAGTTCCGGGGTCTACAGAGTCGAATTGAGCAAGAGCAGAAGTTCACTGTTGTGCGAAAAGGAAATGTCATCCAGATCCCTGTGGCTGACATGGTGGTGGGGGACATGGCTCAGGTCAAATATGGTAAGGAAGCCATTATAAGATCTTCCTATTCCAAAAAACCTAACAAATTAAAAGATTTGTTCAATTTCATTTTTGAAGTATTTTGATGAATTTAGAAGATCTAAGGACACAGCAGATAAAATAAAAGTTAATCACAAGAGTCAATCACAAACGTGTCTGGTAAAGAATGAAAGCTGATGTACAAATTTCACAAAACCTACCTTAGTTTAGTATAACACTGAATACTGACAACTGAAAAATATTCTTAATAATTAGTCTTACACATACTGTATAATGTATGCTGTTAGGGGAGCTCTGTGTAACCTCAGAAAACCATTACTATTAATCTCCAAAAGTTGATTCTGTTCATCTGGACGTAGCGTTTTGTGGGAGAAACGTTTCGTCACTCATCCAAGTGACTTCTTCAGTCTCAGCTGACTGCAGGTTTCCCCAATCTTATAAACAGTACATTTGCATAACGACTGAAACCAGCCCACTGAAGGAACAATGGGCTGGGAGGGCAGCCCATTGTTCCTTCAGTGGGCTGGTTTCAGTCGTTATGCAAATGTACTGTTTATAAGATTATGCAAATGTACTGTTTATAAGATTGGGGAAACCTGCAGTCAGCTGAGACTGAAGAAGTCACTTGGATGAGTGACGAAACGTTTCTCCCACAAAACGCTACGTCCAGATGAACAGAATCAACTTTTGGAGATTTACTTTCCTGGATGATTGAGAATGCATCAAGACATTACTATTAATGACACCCATAGCAATAAATGAATCACAGTCAACATTATTGCTTGTGTCTGTGTGTAGCTTCTGTTGACTTCATGTGCCTGCTACTGTCAATACTATTTGACATCATACATATGCTAGTGCTAGCTTGTTCAATAATAATAATAATTCAACAGGTTAGCTAACCAGCATTTCCACTCAGATATGTGTGGGGTTTTTTTTAGGTAAGGCCTCAGTCACGCATGCCTAGAGACAGTCCTGGCAAATTCTGATCACTAGGGAAAAATGTGTATTCCCGACCAGCTGGTTGCTGGAGGTTGCTTATATTGCTAGGTCATATTGGTCACAAAGAGGCTGCTGCACCAATAACCTCCTTGTGATAGCTTTGGTCACCAGCAGACCATGGTGAAGCACCATATACCTTTTTTGACCAATTTTACCTAGTGTCAGCAAACAACCAGCATACAGTCAGGAAAACACATTTTTCTCTAGTGACCAGTGGTTTGCGTTGGGCCACTGATCATTCTGTAGGCCTGCGTGACTGTGGTTTAGCTAAAATCATAGAGACTGCTAGGAACCTTCAGCAGCCACTTGCGGGGAATACTTTTCCCTAATGATCAGTGTTTGCCAGGTAATCACCAACCAGTCTCTAAGCCTCTATGACTGGGGCCTAAGATACCATTAGCTACTGATGCTCTCTATTGATGCTGGAACTGGAAGTGAGGAATTGAGGCAAAGCTCCTGGGATTTAGCATCCAGTATCACACCCTGTGGAATGAGTGGGAACTCAGAGGGATGTTGATTTTTCCAAGTTAGCAGTGTCTAAAACAAAATGGAAAGTCGTAGAAGGAAAGAGAATCAACCTTGGATTGTGGATGATTGAATAACACTTATTTCAGATAATCACAAATGTCCTTTAGCCTAGGAGATGATGTTAAACATTTGTGTCATGCTGAAACATGAAAATATCACTGCTTGATGAGAACAAGCAAATTTTCCCACTCATTTATAATATGGGTTTGCTGTCAGGTAAAGGACCAGGGGGAGATGGCAATCATTACCTCAACAGTAAATGCACACATGTACACTCAAACTTTGGACACTCTTCTAATTGATAGAAAGTAATTAATTTCAAATGGTTATACTTATTGCCAGAGAGTAAAGAGTTTTAAAGCTGTTTTTTTAAGGTAAGACATTTTTCATTAGTCAAGCAACCAGCCACAGTGACCACTGAAACACAAATACACACAACACAATACAAATAATCAAGAACACCATCAATTCCATACCATTTATTGTTCCTTCTTATGTTTACTGTAGCATTTATTTCACGCCATTTGCATGCATTGATGGGGGTACTGTCTGCAGTGAGAAAAAAAGAGACAGCGAGAAAGGGAAATGGCATAAAAAGCAGTTAAGGTCAAGTGAATTTAAGTGGTGCTGTGCAGTAATAGTGAGAATATATAATGCAAGCAAGCTGAGTAAAACACTGATATGTGTATGTCTATGTTCAGGTGACCTACTGCCAGCTGATGGTATCTTGGTCCAAGGAAATGATCTGAAGATAGATGAGAGCTCTCTTACCGGAGAGTCTGACCATGTACGCAAATCTGTGGATAAGGACCCCATGCTGCTCTCAGGTTTGTTTGAACAAAGTTGTTATTTTGCTCAAAAAGTGTTTTTTTTAACCCAGGTATTTGTAAGTACATTAAGAACTTACAAATACTTGAAAAAAGTAAAAATAACATTAACTACACATTAATGTTATTTTAATTTAAGAAAGGTAATAAATGAAATAACTAATAGCTCCTCAGGACAAATCTACAGATAATTATCAACTCAATTATCAACAAGCCTTAGCTATGTGGGGCATTTTAATGCCCCTTAGCTGTTTGTTATACTTAATTCTCCCACCAAAAAGAGAGCTCAGTTCTGTTCGTTTTTTTTTTTGTCTGTCTGTCTGTTAGCAGTCTAGAGTCCACAGTTATCAAGATATCAAAATTCTAATTACAGTTTGCGTGGTGGTAGATACCAATATCAGCTTGAGCCGATTTAATTTTGGTGAAAACTGGGTAAAGATCAAGGTCACACCAAATGTCAAAATCAGTAAAAACTTCATATTACCCATAATTATTTGTATTTCATCTTATAACTTTACAACTTCACAATATACTCTGCCTTTGGGGACATGAGTACCTAGGTTGGCTAAGCATTTGACATTGTTGGCACCTGAGGTCAAAAAAATGTAAACTGATATACCATTTGATATATTATGGAGAGAGCAATACAACAAACTTTTTATTTTTTCAATACAACACCCTGTAACGTTACAATGACACCATAAAGTTTTGCAAAATCACACATTGTGTAAATATATCTTAAAATCTTAAGTTTTACAGCTTATAGAAGCCAAAGATTTCAGCCACTTCTGCTCCAACCATATGGGTAAAGGTAATAAAATACACAAGTATAGTATGTAATGCTTCAAGTTCAGACATCAGAATGTTATAAAAGCAGGCTCTCGTCAACATGTTGTAATAAAAACATCATCAAAGTGTCAGTACAGCCCTTGCCCTTTGGGCGGAGTCGTGTTCTCTGACTGCTCTTGTTGTTTGTCTGTGTCACCACTTTTTTTTTCCAGCAACCAATGAAAAAGCTCTGGTAAAGTACCCGTCTGCCCGACGCCAAACATCAGGCAGAGGTGGAAACAAGCTGTAGCTTTTAAACAGAATGAAACATCCAGTGGCTAATTTTTAGTTGGCTCGTGCATACAGTCTGAGTTTTCTTCATGCTACTCTCGTGCCAGCAGTTGCAACTACAAGTGTGCATTCGGCTATGAAGATGAAGCACATCCTCGTGATGTTATTTATTATTCATAACTGTCTGGTAAAGTAACAGGTTGTAAAACTATACAAACATATTCAATTTATAAATACTATGGGTCACCAAGTCAAGTCTTGTCAGCTTTTTGCCATCAATTCAAGTCAATGAAAGACAATTCAGTGTTTTTGTGACCCTGCTCCTGCTCTAGTCCAAGTCTCCAGACTCACATCTACACTCTGGCTGAGGGTTAGGGTTTAGGCTTAACTCTAAATTTTTTCCTCTATACTGTCTTTTTATTTTTTACTGTTTGCAACTATTTGAGACCAACACTGTACATGTGGCACTCATCTAAACTATTAAAGGTACCCATGTGATGGAGGGCTCGGGGAGGATGCTAGTCACAGCTGTTGGTGTCAACTCACAGACAGGCATCATCTTCACTCTCCTGGGAGCTGGAGATGTGGAGGAAGATGGGAAAGAGAAGAAAGGTAAGTGGCTCAGTGGAGACAATAAATGACAATAATTAAGATCATTTTGTTGAAGATGCTTTTCACCTTGAATATTTTCATCTTGCAGTATTATTCTTGATATATTCAAACCAGCAGAGGATGTAAAAAGATGAAGCAGATAAAGCTCTCTATTTTATCACCTCTGTGACCTACTAAGTCATTTGGTTTAGTCACCATTTCTTTGCAACAAGGTTATCTTTTGGTTATCATCTGACACACATACTACAACATTATTTAACTGAAATTAAAAAAAGAAAAAGAAAAACAAAAGAAAACAAAAAATGAAAATTCACAATGTGGTAAGCTTCAAAAACGCACTAATATAAAGTGCCTTGAGGCAACTGTTGTTGTGATTTTGGTGGAAACTAAATGATACTGAGCTGATGAGAAAAATCTATAAAGACATTCAAAATGTATAATATATCAAGGGTAACCACTAACAGGCAAAAAAAAACCAAAATCAAAAGACACAAGATGACTACAAAGAGACACACCAACAGAAACAGAAACAAAATAATCAAACATACAAAACAGACACAAAAGACATAAAAGCCAGCATAAAAATAAGACATAATATGGTAAAGAAAAGACCAGAAGCTACAAATAACACAGCCGTCTTCTTTTGTGTCTGCTTCAATAGGGAGGTCTTGCTTTTATGGTGGGGAAGGGGCGGGGGGGGGGTGTAGGCTGTTACATGTCTGTGCCCAGGGGCCTTTTGTTTCATAATCCATCTATGCTCACACATTGCGACATGCGTGTGCTGGGATATGTGTGTGTGTATGGGGTTAGCTGGATGCCTGAATGATTTCAGATAAGAGCTTCAACAGGAAACACCAGTTTAACCTCATAGATAATTTAGCCCACATCCTCGTCATCTCTCTCTCCACTACCTGTTTCCCTTTCTCTTTCCCCACTTGTTTTCTCATGTTCCCCCTCTTCTATCAGCCTGTCCGTCATTCTCCAATTTTCTCACTGTTTCTCTTGTTTACCCCGCTCCTGTGCCCTCTTTCACTTTCCTCTCTCTGGCATTGCCCTTCACTGTCTCTCCTCCCCGCCCTTAATCTGAGAGAGAGAGGTTGAGGCTGCAGATTGAATCAATTATTGAAAGAGCAGGGGAGAGTGAGGCAGCTGGAGAGATTCAGGGAAGAGTGTTGGTTGGTCAGTGCACAAAGCATTAGTCTGTGCTCATATTTGTTCTGTAGGAGCCTTGCAGTCAGAGCAGAGCTGCAGACAGCAGAATCTACAAATACTTTCAGAAGCACTTAAGGTTAATATCATTATTAGTGCACTCTTCCGTGCCTCTACAGTACTGCTGCAGTTCTCACTTCTGCATTGGAATGCGTCTGCTACTGTTGACGTCTTGAAAAAGGAGAACGCATCTTCCTGGAATGCAGAAATGGACGGCAACAAACGGCGCAATAATTATTTTATTACAGAAATACTCTTACAGCTTGTTGTTCTCGCTCTGTTCCCAAAGTGTTCGTTGCGCCCTGGGATGTGTTGCAGCTCAGTGCAGCTGCCTCTGTGGGCTGGATTGTTCAGACACTCGTTTACTGGAACTAATACATTATTCAGAAGACTTCTACAATGCTAGAACTTGTTAGTTTTTCCTCATACAGTGGAATTTTGCTGTGGGGCTGTTTACGTTTCTTCTTTAATCTGTCTCCTTTTTTTGAGGTTGCACTCAATTGATTTTTTTCATTCTACGCAATACGCATTACGCACGCAGAGCTGTGCATACAAACACATTCACTTCTTGAGTTTTTTTATTCTTGATTTGCTGTTTTTTGTTTTTCCCTTTTTGCCAAATCCTTCATGTGCCCCTTCCCACAAAAACCTTCCTTTGTCACACATTTACCCGAACAGAGGAGAGTACTGAGTTGCTCATCACTACAGATGCCAGTTACAGTACAGTCACCAATGGTATGTGAGCATAAAGTTATCCGCCCCACTCCTTTCCTCAACCAGTGAATTGACCCCACTGTGTAGACAGTGAAAGTGACAGTGCCGTATGATGCCACTGTGTATCTGATATCACCGTGTTGATGTTCATCCTGCAGTATCATATTGATGTTACTCTGGGACTGTCATTGCAACTCATGTTGTTGTGGTGGGTGTGCAGGAGTGGGGAAACGAAATATTAAGACTTAGTGGACTTTTATTTTTTATTTTTTTCATCAGTATACAGTAAAAATTCAAAAGACAACAACAAGATAACAAGTCAAAGATTATGGCAAGTGCCCTGGAATTTTTAACCAATTTTAAGTCATTTGGTTTTATCCCACACTGGTTTGATAGCAGCTGTCACCCTCCAACCCCCCACCCCCTTTTTTAATCCTGAAATCACTACAACACAACTTTATATTGTGACAACTCTACAATATTACAGAGGAAATACCAACAATCAAAAGATCCCCCATGAGTAAGGACTAGGTGATGATGGGGAGAAAAAACTCCCTTTCAGCAGAACCATTGAGACGTAGCGATGTGCGGTTGGGAGAGAAAAAGGAGAGTATGGAGAAACAAGGACAAAATACCTAAAATATCTATTGGAAAGGGAGAAGACAAAAAATAATGATATGCAGCAGTGGGACATTAACATCTGGGGTTGAAAAGAAGTTAGTGGAGAAGAAATGCTCAGTGTATCACAAGAAATCTCCCAGCAGCCTTTGGTAGTGTAGCTAAGGGATGCTACAAGGTTACCGGATGCAGTCATAAGCTTTATCAAAAAGGAAAGTTTTAAATCGTGAAAGTAGGTAGAGTGTTTGTTTCCCGAATCCAAACCAAGAGCTGGTTCCACAGAAGAGGGCCTTCAGTTATTAGACCTGCAGTCTGAAAGCAAAGTGCTCTATTAGGATAATGTGGTACAACGAGGTCTTTAAGATATGGCTGCACCTTATTATTCAAGACTTTGTATGTGAAGAAAATGATTTTAAATTCAATTCAATTTTAGATTTTAAAGGAAGCTATTCAAGACAAGCCTATATAGGGGAAACATGATCTCTTTTTCTAGCCCTAATTTGTTTTTTTTTTAATGGAGAAAACACTGATTGGAACAATGTCATGAAGCCAAAGCCATTTGTGTGAAGTGTTTGTTTTTTCCTCCAGGACTACCAGAGCAACATTGATCATCATGTTGTAGGAACATCATTGTGGTGATATCAGATTGTGTGGATTACCTTTGGATAATACCTCTGAAAATGTCTCTCACTCGCTTGTATAACCCAGTGTATGAAGTATGAACTGTTCCCTTTAGTATTGTTTCGGTGTGTTTTTCTGTTTCTGCAATTTATCGCAATAAATATGCACTATTTATTTTATTATTTTTTGTGTTCTTGTTCTTTGACCTTTATGGCTCTGTCTAACTTGGCCTCCTCTTGTCTCAGGAAAGCAACCTGATGGTGCAGTGGAGAACAATCAGAACAAAGGTAGAGGCTTGTGTTTGGTTGGAGTTTGGTTTGAATGTTGAGTGAGTTTGTTTTATTGTCAGGTGAAGTGCTGAAGACATTTACAGTTTTCAAATGTTTGTGCTGTGTGTGTTTTTCAGCCAAAAAACAGGATGGAGGAGTCGCCATGGAGATGCAACCTCTGAAGAGTGCAGAAGGAGGAGAGGTAGAGGACAGAGAGAAGAAGAAGACCAATGTTCCAAAGAAAGAGAAGAGTGTGTTGCAGGGAAAGCTCACAAAACTGGCTGTTCAGATTGGCAAAGCAGGTACACAACTCATCCCTATACCGGGCAGAATTTCACGCCCTTATAGTTTCGGTGTCCTCTAAAATATCAGCACACAAAGTAGAATCTGCAGCTGTATGTCCTACTGAGCTTTTGTTGCAACAATGTATGGGTTTCTCAGTATGAAAAACAAATTGTGGGAATAATGTGAAACTCTGAGTGTGAAAGTGTGAAGACCTGGGTAGAAAGATGTTGTATTACTGTTCAGAGACAGGCATGTGTGCAAGACGATGTTCTCAACTACTACAAGAATGTGAACGATGGGTTTTTATTCGCTTGGCATGCATCACTACAGGCCCAACATAAAATGCAATGCAGTCTTGACTGAGCAACTCTGATGAGTTGTCTCTTCTTTAATCTCCCTACAGGTTTGGTGATGTCAGCCATCACTGTCATCATTTTGGTGCTGTTCTTTGTCATCAACACATTTGTTGTTGAAGGTTTGTGTTTATGCAGTTTTCCAACACATACACAATTGCTCATTACTGTTTTACACACAACAATGTTTTCTTGTCATGTTTAACATTTCTTAGGCTTTCAAGAGAGGTTGTGTAGGTTTGATATGCAGTTTGCTGTGTGTTGCAGGTCGCTCATGGTTGCCGGAGTGCACTCCAGTCTACATCCAGTACTTTGTCAAGTTCTTCATCATTGGAGTCACTGTGCTGGTTGTTGCTGTCCCAGAAGGCTTACCTCTCGCTGTCACAATCTCTCTGGCTTACTCTGTCAAGGTACATTCGCCTGTCAGCTTTAATGAATGATTAACAACATGGACATGTAGGAACTGCTGCTTCTTTAGCTGGCTTCACGCTGAGACTGTCAGGCAAAAAAAAGTTAGCTAAAGTGTGAATGTGAATACTGAAATCAACAATGGACAATCATTGCATTTGGACAGTATGTGTCATTAGAATGCATCCAGTCTGACATGTCACACTGAATTTCCATAATCTGGATTCTCGTGAGTGTCCAGCTGTCAAATTCCAGATCCGATGTTTTGTATGAGCATAAGTGAAAGTGTTTCTTTTTTGCCCCCAGTATTAACTGTCGGGCTTCATACAGGACTTCATCTCTCTGACAGGGTTGTTATTATAGTTTGACAGGAAGGCTCACAAAGAGTGTCATAATATTCTGTGAGGCGGTCAAGTTTAAGACCCAATATGTAAGACACTGGAGACAGAAAGTAAATTCAAAGGGCAGCTTTATTACTGGTAATCATGTGGAAAAAGAATATGAAAACACAAATAAGGCTAGATTTGAGCAAGGAATGCAAATACTAATAATAGATGAAGGGAGAACACAAAACAGAGCCGAGAGTCCAAACGAAACAGAGAAACAATCCTGGGAGCTGGCCTGACCATAGGGTTAAACAGCAGTGCAAGAGGTTAGGAGGCTGGCTCTGCCACAAGGCAACTCAGTTTAAGGGTTCTGCAAAAAGGCAAATGGCTGTGATGAAGAAACTCTGGGAGCTACCCAGCGGCGTAGACAGTGGCACTCTTCCGGCCGGCTGTGAGGCCAGCTGCCGACGACTTCAAGAAGCCAGCAAAGGTGACACAAGCCGTCTAGAGGCCAGCGACGGGTGGCTTAGAATTGGGCTGGTTGGGACCCACGTATCTGTGGCTCGGACTCTGGCTCAGCAGGACCCATAGACTGGGGTTCATGCAGCTGGAGCAGCACTGAAGGCTCCGGAGATGACTTGGGGGATGCAGGAAGCTTGAGTTGCTCAGGCTGGGGTTGCGCAGGGCTCACATCTCCGCTAGCGAGTGGTGCTGATGCAGAGACTTAGCCACCTTCATCCTGGGGACTGGAACAGGATTAGGGACAGGCTGGGCCCTAGCCCCCCCTGGATCTGGGAGGGGTACTGATTTGTCTGGGTACTAGCTTCCCTGGGAGCAGGCACCAGTGCAGGAACCACAGCTGTCCTCACCCTGGGAGTGGGTACGGGTGCAGGGACAGGCCGGATCCTGGCTACGCTCACTCTGGGGCATGGAAAAGGTGAAGGGTTAGGTTCTGGAGTGGCCCCTGGTGGAGCAGCAGTTTCTACAAAACCAAGCTAGGAAGCGGAACAGTCTTTTAGGCTGGTTAGCACAGTTGCACACTTAGCAGTCTTTGAGGAAACCCCCAGCAGGGCAACAGTTTCTGGGAAGGCCAGCTCAGCCAAACCACTAACGGTCTCTAGGGAGTCGTGCTGTGAATCAGTGCTTGTGGATACATGCTGTGAAACCTTAACGGTCTCTGGGGAAAGTGGCTCAGTCACAGAAACAGGCTTTAAAAAGGCTGGACAAGACACAATATCAGTTTCTGAAAAAGTCAGCTCTGTAACACCATACTGAGTTATCTTGTCTACTAGCTTAGCAAAAGAAAACACCATTTTAATTTTGGCTAGTAAAAAAGCACCAAACACGTTCTTCTTATCAGCCGTTTCTGAAACACAAAACACACTTTGTTTGTTAGCTGGCTCAGGAAGACAAGACTCAACTTTGTTACTGTTCATTAAAGAAACAAACTTCATGGTCCCAGACATATTGGCTGACTCATGAAGAGGAAACACAAATTTTAGATTGGCCAACTCAGAAAAGGCACATATCAGTCTTACTCACAACAGGCATGGTCTTGGAAAACCCACCTTGGCTGACGCAGGCTGGCAAACAGTCCCATGCTGCAGCATGTTCCCATGTAAACGACAAGGCTGACGGGCCAGGCAGCAGGAGCTCTGGTTCACTGAACAGCCATGCTGAGGCAGGAGAGCAGGCCAGCGCGGAGACTTGAATCCCCAGAAATTGAAAGAGAGGCTTTTCCAGTGTGAGGCCACCATACTCAGTCTTGTAGCCTTCCTTCGCTGCCCCAAGCCCCTTTTCCTCAAGGTTGAATACAGATGGCGATGGTGGAGGTGAGCTGGAGAGCGGAGAGGACAGAGAATGAAAGCTGAACCTGCCCACTCTTATCACTGGAGGGTCGGGCGGAGGAAGGGCCAGGGAAACTGAGGATTGGCGTCTGTGAGGTCCCCCTAGGGCTAGGCAAGTCCCCAAAAAGGGTGATATTACACTGATTTCAGTGTTTCTTCATTGCAATCATCATTGCAATCTTTGTTCTTTCCCCTTGCAAAGTGGTACACGTTGTTCCAGTGACATTTATAGTCATGTATACAAGGTCAAACAAGGGTAAAGTAGGGTAAATACATGTTGTGAAAAAAGGAAATCTGAAAAATTCTGTACTGAATACAACACAAAGGAAAAGTAAAAACTAAACATGCAACCTAATAAAAGAGCAGAAATCCTTATGAAGAAAATAAATAAATAAATAAGAACTCTGAAATGACCATGAGAATCCCACTGTGCCAGTTCAATAAAGAGAGCTCATTTGTAAGAAGTGAACATGATTTATTGAGATACAGAATTCTATTAAGATATTTGGCAATTAGACTCAGATGACCCACGATAGCAGAACAGAATCCCAGTGGAGTTAGGAATTAGAACAGGACCCCCTGGAGTCTAGAAACTGGTGGTGGGTAAGATGGGGAGGAGGTGTGTCTAAATCAGTTTTCTAAAAGAATATGATTCAGAACCTTAATAAAGTGTCCATCTAGTTTCAGAAAAAGGGTTTGGTATCATAGTGTATACTATTACTACAGTTCAAGTACTCTATGTATGCACCTATCTGATGTAATACTTGCTTTAAAAATAGTATGTTCATTGGAAATCAACATTATGTCTGCTCCAGAAATTAGAAAGTTACTGCTATTTTCCCTGCCTCCCTCTTTCCTTGATTCTACATTTCATTTCTCCATATCCTCCCTTATCCTTATCTATCTATCTTCATTCACACCATCCCACTCTCCCTCCTATCCCCCCCTCACACACTGCTATGTCATTTATAGAAAATGATGAAGGACAACAACCTCGTACGGCACCTTGATGCATGTGAGACCATGGGCAATGCTACGGCCATCTGCTCTGACAAGACAGGCACCCTCACCACGAACCGCATGACTGTAGTGCAGACTTACATTGGTGAGTACAAATGATAATTCATAAATGCCATGCTGAAGATTTGTGAACAAATTTGTGAATGCTAAACAGTTGTGGGTAGTGACCAAAAGAACGAGATTGCAGATACAAGCGGCAGAAATTAGCTTCCTCTGAAGCGTGGCTAGCCTCTCCCTTCCAGATAGGGTGAGAAGTTCAGCCAATCGGGAGGGGCTCAGAGTACAGCCGCTGCTCCTCCACATCGAAAGGAGCCAGTTGAGGTGGAGGAGCAGCGGCTCTACTCTGAGCCCCTCCCGATT
>VUQG01022758.1:0-10337 GCA_015106755.1 Etia nguti | reverse complement strand
TCCTCTGAAGCGTGGCTAGCCTCTCCCTTCCAGATAGGGTGAGAAGTTCAGCCAATCGGGAGGGGCTCAGAGTACAGCCGCTGCTCCTCCACATCGAAAGGAGCCAGTTGAGGTGGTTCGGGCATCTGACAAGGATGCCTCCTGGGCGCCTCCTGGGTGAGGTGTTCCAGGCATGTCCCACTGGGAGGAGGCCACGCTGGAGAGATTATATCTTTCGGCTGGCCTGGGTACGCCTTGTTGTTTCCCCGGACAAGCCCGAAGGAGGTGGCTGGGGAGAGGGAGGTCTGGGCTTCTCTGCTTAGGCTGCTTCCCCAGCAACCTGGCCCCGGATAAGTGGAAGAAGATGGATGGATGAACAGTTGTCACAGGATTAGTAAGGAAGCAGAGTCCAAGTTCAAAATAATTCTATTTTACTTTATACTGTGTGATGGTGTAGCCCCTCAGTCTCATCAGCCTTTTTTATGGCGTATACAATTTCCCATCATGTATTTCAAACTACCTCTAACAGTCATCATTTATATACCATTTGTTGATATTTTTTTGACTTTTTTCAGTAAGAATGAATTTGGATGTTTTGAACTTCAAAATAAGATTCTGTTTACTAACTGTTAACTTTTAACTTTTTTTCATTCTAATATTTTGTAGTGTAGTACAGTATTGCAATTAGTGACAGTCTAGTTCTGTTATAAATAAATAAATAAATAAATAGAAAGATTTTATAAACTGACCTCATTAATTGAAACGTTGGCCTATGATTTGAAACAGTAAATATATGACATCCCTTTTAACATCGCCTCAAGGTATTAAGAAGATGGAACTGTTGTTTATGGATGTGCCTGCTCAGTGGGTTAAGAAATATTAGATCTTTTTGACTTGTTTGTAGATGATGCACAGCTTTATGTAACTATTTTACAACAATATCAGTTGTCGTTGTTAGTTAATACATTACATGCTAGTTGTGGACAGTCTCTCTACATCCACAATGAATTGTGTACAGTCATCTCTTCTTTTTTTGTTGCTGTTTATATTTCATGTTCCTTTTTCAAAATCAGACTTCTCACTTTTACAAAGTTAAGAAACTTGTAAGAAACGTGTTTCAAAAAGATTGGTTAACAGTGACTAGCAGAGGCTAAGATAGCTTGACTTTTAGTTCTTGCTATGAGTCAAGCTCCAAAACATACTACATCCTTTTTACTCAATAGTTTCTAGCAATGTCATTCAAACACAATGTCCTAGTTTGTAACAATTACTTTCTGTCATAAATTTGTAGTCACATGATGAAATCGCCAGGGTTATTTTCTAGGGCTTGACAAAGTGCCTGCAGAGCCACAGAATACGTTATACAACTGTTCTGACAGACTCAGCAGCACTCTGCATAATGAAAAAAGTGCCTCTGTGAAATGCTGTCAGTAATGTACTGGCACATAACTGTACTACATACATTCCTCTTACAAAAACCCACCACTGGAAACAATGGAAAAAAAAAAAAGCTTAAGCAGCATAGCAGTCTTCTGTCTTGACAAAACAACTTTCTGTCATGGGTGACTCATTATCAGCTTGATGGCACAATAGCAGCACAGAAAAAATCTATTACAAATGTGGATTAAAGTGAGATTCTTGTTTTCAGGTGATGTGCACCACCGTGTGATCCCAGAACCTGGACAGATAAACCCCCGGACACTGAATCTGTTAGTCAATGCTATCGCAATCAACAGCGCCTACACCTCCAAGATCTTAGTGAGTCATGTATTGACAGAGGTGCCATTATGTTGCAGGTTGTTCTCTGGTTTAATAATGCTTTACTGGTCCTTGGTTGTCACTAATTAATTGGACTTGTGGGTTTTCTTTTTCCTGTTCCTTTTCTTTAATATCATTTTTATTTTTGTACTTTCTCTGCCCTCCATCATTTTCCGCTGTCCAATCAAACACCTCAACTAACTTTCCATCAGCCACCTGATGTGGAAGGGGGTTTGGCAAAGCAGGTGGGCAACAAGACAGAGTGTGGCCTGCTGGGATTTGTATTAGACCTACAACAGGACTATGCCCCCATCAGAGAGCAGATCCCTGAGGAGCGACTGTACAAGGTAGGAACTCGTGCACCACGTTTCCCTTTCACCAGTTCCATTTTTATTTCTAGAACATTTCAGTAAAGGTTTGCAAGAAGGTTGGGTCACTATGTATTTGAACTCATCTAACTAAAAGAATCAACAGACTTTATATTGTGTTTTGAAGTCTGAGAATTCAATTATACATTTTCAATTCAATTCAATTCAATTCAATTTTATTTATATAGCGCCAAATCACAACAACAGTCGCCTCAAGGCGCTTTATATTGTATAGTAACTAACTTTTCACAATATGCTTTAATATACAAAATTAAATCGGAGCTAATCATACTCAGTGTCCTCAAAACAAAGCAAGAACTGCATTCTGTTGCACTTGATGATGTAAGCAGGTCACAAGGATATAATATATGTAATTGGGCTCAGCAGTAGATGTTTTATCAGTTTTTAACAGGACGGATAGCCCAAGCAATGCATACATGAATGACAAGTTAATATGCAGAATACATTCTGTTAACAAGAGCAATGCAAATGTAAAAACATAGAACGCAGTCAAATGTCTTTTACTTGGATTTTTGAATTTGAACTAAATTTCCCCCCCAAGATGTTGAGTTGTCATCTTTAGATCTGTGGAACAGGCTCTGTGAGAGAAAAATTTAAATGCTGGTAGCTGACATACGCTCAAGTTGTTGCTGCTGCTGTGTGGTGCTGTAACCACAATGCATTATGTTGTTTGAATAAATTTTATTCAGGCTAACACAGTTTTTGTTGCTGGTTGAAGTATTTAATGTGGACCAAATTGTACATACGTTTTTAATGAAAGCACCCCTCCCCTACCCAAACGAGTCGCAGATTGCGGCCCCTCCCCGAGCCTGGTTCTGCCAGAGGTTTCTTCCTGTTAAAGGGAGTTTTTCCTCATAGGAGGTTGTCTGATTGCAGGAGTTTTCTCTGTATTACCATAGGGTCTTTAACTTACAGTATAAAGGGCCTTGAGGCAACTTGTTGTGATTTGTTGCTGAACAATTGAAATGGAATTGAACTGAACTATGCTGTATATTTGACCCTTGATTTGATTTTCATTGTGCAGTCTTTAAACTTGCTAAATGAGAAGGGGTATCAGACTTGGTAAATATGAGTTTGACACCTCTGCTGTAAAATCTTACAGGATTTTCAAACACTCTCTTGACGATTGGGTTCAACAGCATTCTCTCCGCTACAATGATGGGAGACAAACAAGCGTGTTGTTTTCCTTGGTGCTGGCAGATCACAGTGATGACTCAAATCATCACTTATTCATAGCTACATAAGCCACAATCGCTTTTCAGTAATGAAATGATGAGGATATAGCTGATTTCCCTTACTTTATGATGAGTCGACATGCTGACGGTGCAGCAAGCATGATTTCTCACATTGATGAAGATTAAAACTGTTAAGTTACACACTATTAAGTTCAGCACACCCCGTGGGGCGTTAAGGCAGGAATGTTAAAGTCTATTTTTGATTGTACTCTTATGTATCACAAATCTCCCCTGCCCCTCTCTCTCAGGTGTACACATTCAACTCAGTGCGTAAATCCATGAGCACAGTGATCAAGCTGCCTGATGGTTCCTTCCGGCTTTACAGCAAAGGAGCATCTGAAATCATGTTAAAGAAGTGAGTGATAGGGGAGGATGAGCAAAGGAGGAGGTGGTCTGGTGTTACATGAGATTATGTAAACTAATATAACAGCAACAGCTCACACTTTGTTTAATGTGATTTTTTTAATGGTTTTAATCTGTAAATAGCAGCTGCTCTTTTTCCTCCCCAAAAATCTTCATCTGTCTCCAGGTGTTCCTACATTCTCGATGCCAATGGAGAATCGCGCAGTTTCCGCCCACGTGACAGAGATGAGATGGTAAAACAGGTAAGACTTTCTGATATCTTCATTGTATCGTTCTAAAATTCCTTCTCCTAGTAGATTTTAGCTACCTTCTCAGTACTTTTCAGGACTTTCCATCTTCAGAAACTAGAAGATTTTACATGTCACAAATTTTAACATGACAGATTTTCTTTTGTTTTCTACAAACATCAAACAGAAGTCTATACAGAGGGGTGACTTAGCCTTGTAAGCACCCACACACCCAAAGATGGGCGCAAAAGGGAGGAGATCGCGTTTAATTGGTTATAACATGTGGTCAGAAGTATAAATGAGATTTATCCACAGAGTATCCACAGAAACCTCTGAATCTCAGCTAAAATCTCATGTAAACCATGTCTACAACCACCAAACAATGCAAAGACACCAAACAGTTAAAAGAGCAGTTACGTGATTTTCTGGAGTTAAATGTGAACCAAAGCATATTTTCAAAGGTGTTATATGCTATAAAATACTTAAAATCAGTTAAATAAAATTTTTCTATGTTTGAGTCACAGTAACTTTGACATAGTAAAATCTGCAGTACTATTTACACCTCTGATGAAATCTCACAAGTTTTAGCTTTATTTTTTAATATTTTTTAATAGCTTTAGCAGGAAGCTCAGAAAACCGCTGGGGGGTTAACAGGTTAAACAGAAACTCAACCCCAGATTGAGTGCCGAGTGCCAAAACTTAAAGTAATCGTCACAGTCTCTAACTGTGCCTTTCTGCTGTTTTATCCCAAGCAGTTAAAGCTGGAAACAGAAATATAAGAAAGCTATGAAGGTGAAACAAAACAGTATACAGAGTTGTGTAAAGCTGGTTACTACATTCTTTATCACCTGATTTGTACCTCTTTTGTTTATTTATCTTTTTAGATGTGTGATGTTAGTGAGGAGCTATGCTATTGTTTGCAGGACAAAACTTTGAGATGCCGGCACCTCTTATTACATCCTGAAACTGTCATGATAAGCACAACCTTCACCAGTGGTGCTGCCACAAGGATCTCTTGTATCAGTGTTCTGCTGATAGATAGAGGCCTATTGTAGCATCATTACATTTGGCTGTTACTTTGTGAAACCAGATAAAAACTCTGTAAGGCCACTGCTTTCCTGACTCAGTCTGCCCATATTGTACCTTAAATATCCACTAGCAAAAATATTCTTCACACATTATAGATAAGAAGTCACACTTGGAGTCACACTAAACACCATAAGCATCACAGAACAGAATATGAGTTAAGACCAGCTTTGGTAGACTTACATACATTCTAAATCTGTTATACATGAGTGTTTGCCAGATCAGCTTTGATGTAACTAAAACTTTTAACAGCACAACACATGTATTTGCTCCACATAGTTTATCAGCCTGCGCAGGCTGAGTATTGTTAATTGACAGACTGCCTAACTGGCCTACATTTGCGTTTTGATAAACAACTTCTGCCATGAGAAAAATCATTTCTTACACAACTTTGTTCCAGCTCTGTAGTTCAGTTTTCACTGGGGCAGCTTTAGTCACCTAGTCTTTAAATTGCTGCAGCTTGGGGTCTTTTCCTTCCAGCCGTGTACTCATATTTAAATGTTGTATACAGGACAATAAGCAGTGTGGTCTAATCTTCCTGATTATTGCTGCAATAATGATTATTAATAGGTGATTGAGCCCATGGCATGTGAGGGGTTGAGGACCATATGCATTGCATACCGTGACCTTCCATCCAATCCGGAGCCAGAATGGGACAACGAGGCAGAGATAGTGACGGAGTTGACCTGCATCACTGTAGTTGGGATAGAGGATCCTGTACGGCCTGAGGTAGGATACTACGGAGTGTGTTTGTTTGGGTTACCTCAGTTTGGGTAATTTGGATAATTCCATTTTCATTTTTTGTATAGTCCACTACATATATACCTGTGTAATAAGTAAATTGTGCTGTAAGCTATATAGGTAACCAGTATGATTATTGTACTGATGATTTCTGCTCCTTCCACTGGCTGAAAATTGTTTGGTGGTCCTTCCCTTGCTGCTGTGTAGACCTCAGGACAGTGACAGTCGAGGGCAAGACGTGTCCACTCAGCAACTGAGTACACCATCTGGCCACTCGTCAAACACTTCATTTAGCTGTCCTTTACTGAGTGAATACACTTTTTCAAGTGTCAGTATGGAAGTATGGGATTTGAGAGCTAGCATGTGTTTTGGAATAGTTGGAATTTGAGTTGGTTCTTTGAGTTTGTTCACGCCATAATTTGACTGTGCTGTCAAAAATAATATCATTATATTTTTTGTGAACAAACCTCCTTATCCTCCAAGGTGCCCGAGGCCATCCGTAAGTGTCAGCGTGCAGGCATTACAGTGCGGATGGTGACTGGTGATAACATTAACACAGCCAGGGCCATTGCTGCTAAATGTGGTATCATCCACCCCGGGGATGACTTTATCTGTCTGGAGGGCAAAGACTTTAACCGACGAATCAGGAACGAGAAAGGAGAGGTAAGTGGTGGTCTCATATTAGTTGAGTACCTTGTCAACTTGGATTCCATCCACACTACTACATTTGTTTTAAAATTATAAAATGATTGCATTTCTTTCATGCCAAACAGCCTGACGTCTTTGTCCTTTAAAGACCCTTAAAACAGAGATTTTTGAATTATTGACCCTGTTTTTAACAAGAATGAAGCAGACACATATGTTGCCATCTTAGCTTTTTGAAATCAGATATCATGAGAGTGGAAAACTGCACACTCACCGGCCACGATTTGTCGATAATAAGCTATTAGCCACTGTATATGAGCTAGCTAATTAAATTTATAAAATCATTTTCGTGTTAAAGCGAAAATGTTTACTGAGAGCTAAGTGCAAGTTTGCCACTGACTTACTTACACCATACAACTGGAGAGGTCTTTTACAATAATAGGAGTCGCCACCTGCTGTTCATTAAAAGAATGCAGGTTTACAGACTCTTTTCAGACTATGATGCAGTGTGAATCATTTATACACTCTGTCCAAATGTTTATCATATATATAAGCTTGTGTTTATTTCATGTCAATACGTAAAATAAGCTGATAAGCCAATATTTAAGTCATAGGTGGCTCAGTTTTTTAAAGAAGTCTGTAAATTTAGGAGGTGTCACATCCGTGGTAAGAATCAGACCCAAACGCAGGACTTTTCCAAAAAAGAGACAGTGAATTTATTTACAGTGAACAAGGGTGAACAACAATGTGACAATCCCCGCACTGTGGCTCCCGTGGCAATTTCTCCAAAATCCCACACAGTGCTCATGTCTGTGGCGTGAATCGTGAAACTCCAAATTCCAGTCTATACAGTGACTCCGCTCCCGAATCCTGGCAAGACAAGACGCATCGATTAGTCTGGCGAGCAACACACACAGAAAGTTTTCACTATTGAGCCGGGGCTGTACTGACGACTAAACTCAACAATCCAGCATCGACTGAAGCTCAGCCACACAGTTAAGTAGGGAGGCTGCCCGCGGTGACAAGCAGCTGCAGCTGGCGAGAGCTGATGACCAGCAGGTGTGGCTGACTTCAGCGCGGGAACTCTTCTTGGTCTGCTGACGTTCGAAACCGGACTTCCGGAAATACACACACATCCAAAAACAAATACACACAAACAGGGAAATAGGGGACCGGAGGGGAGCCGATACAAAACAAAACATAATACACGGACACAGCGGGCAGGTCGACTGGCGAGGGCTGCCAGACCATGACGGGAGGAGAAACTAAAGATGTTTTCACAAATATTCCCAAATCTAAAATGAAACGCAATAGGAATCAGATGCATTCTAACTACAGGAAGTACTCTAATGCTAAGAGGCGAGGTAGATGCCTAGACAGAGCATGCAAGATGCAGCACACAGAATATTAGCTACTCTATTTTCATAGTCCAATTACTTGCACAAAGATGGCATCTAAAATCAGTTAAATTATCAAAGGAAAGCTATTTGGGTTTGCAACCAATATAAAGAGGTTCAGATTACCTCTGACGTGGCTGTATCCACTGTAGTTAGTGCACACAATAAGAAGCAAAATTTGTATGGGCAATGCTTTTATCCAGCCTATTTAGCTTTAGCCTTTGAATTTAGCAGAATGCTTAATGGGATGGAAGGCTGTTGATTAGTGCTGTGGCTCTACTTTTCTATGGAGTATGAATTTAAATGTACACTTAAAAATGCTGTGTGTAAGTGATCATTATACAAGGGTGCAGGATGGTTACACTGAATGAAGGAGAGCAGTATATAAGAATCAAGCGCTTCTTCTCCGCATAATTTTTTTCTCTCAGTTACACCTTTGTAGCGTGTTTAACGCTTTGAATCCACAGTGACATCTAGTGAATGCACAGAGTAGTTAATGGCTTCTCTTTGCTTTAAACTGACAGATTGAACAGGAGCGTATCGATAAAATCTGGCCCAAACTGCGCGTGCTGGCTCGGTCCTCACCAACTGATAAACACACTTTGGTTAAAGGTGAGTCTCAAGGCCATAAACCAAAACACACACTCACACACAAACTGATTCACTGCCAATTAAAACAGTTTTTTTCCCCTTCGTGTTTGCACCCAGGCATCATTGATAGCAGCATTGTAGAACAGAGGCAGGTTGTCGCAGTAACAGGAGACGGAACTAATGACGGACCAGCTTTGAAGAAGGCTGATGTGGGCTTTGCCATGGTAACCTGAGATACTGTTCACCATTAGTGTTGATTTGGGATTAAAGTGCTTTTGTCATGACATTTGTTGTAGTAATCAGTCTCTTATCCTGTATTTTTTAAGTAAATCTGTTTATGATTCAAGATGTATAAAATACATCTATTATAAATCTGTAAAGGACAGTATTTTCCATTGTATTTTGTAATAACAAATGTTTTGAGTAGCGTGCGTTTTATTTTGGCCACAGCTCTTACTCATGCCAAGTGGTAGCACCTGGAGGCAGGACAGCACGATATTGAGACAGTAGCACTCCAAAGTAATTTGGATGCTTGAATGCTTTCATGAATCATGTCATGAGTCTCTGACTCCCCCTCACTCTGTCTCAATCTCTGTCAGGGAATCGCAGGGACGGACGTGGCTAAAGAGGCATCTGACATTATCCTGACTGATGACAACTTTAGCAGCATTGTCAAGGCGGTGATGTGGGGAAGAAACGTCTATGATAGCATCTCCAAGTTTCTGCAGTTCCAGCTCACGGTCAACGTAGTGGCTGTCATTGTGGCCTTCACCGGGGCCTGTATCACCCAGGTAGACAGACTGATGAATACACATATATGCTGACACATTTGCCTTCCTACACACACACACACACACACACACACACACACACATGCAGATGTCACTTCTGGAAACGTCGCTCACTTATACCTGCTAAGACAAACGTAATGCACAATGCTTTTTATGCATTTGTGCACCAAGCTTATATAAGCAGTAATGTCCTGACACTTGGAAATATTTCTGTATGTTTGACAAGTAACGATGATCAACTTATAAATGTATAGTTATGTAATAGGTAACGTAACTATTAGGGCTGTGTATTGATTTCTATTTCTATAACTGATTCAATTCAATTTGATTCAATTTTGACTCAGACAGTCAGAATTGAGTCAAAGTAACTGAGGATAAAACACAGAAAAACATAAAAGGGATTTTCCTGTCCTGGCTTTTTACAGGGGTTTTATTAGAGGCAGAGCTAAGCATTTTGCAATTAGGCATAATTTGTAAAAGTTAAAATTTCTTCAGTATTGAACAGCAGAAATTAGGCTTGCTAGTTGGAGGTCATTTTTGAAGGAAAAAAAACAGCGGGTGACAGCGCTGTACACAACAGTAGACTGGTGCATAATAGGTCCCTTTTAATTACAGGCATTTTTAACACCTGCATCATTAGAAGGAACTAGACTTATAGTATCACTGATAATATTCCAGTTTTAGTATTATAATATACAGTCCCACTTCCAGATTACCTTAAAGCAAGCTGAGTAGAGTGGTAAATGAATGGTCAGTTAAAGAGAAAACCTGTAAGGAGTTTTTTCATCAAAACACACGTCCACTAAATGAGCTGAGGAAGAATTTTGTTCCTTGAAAATACACTGCATATACATACTTTTTCTTTACAGCAGACATGTTGGCATGTCATAGGAAAAGCACAGGCACACTTAGTCATATTGATAACAACTGCATTCCACTCTGCCACTGTATTTTGTATGCTGGCTTACTGGAATGACGCTTAATGGATCTGAGTTATCATTAATGCTTTTCAGCTCCACCTTTGGTTTCCTGTTATGACAAGGTAAAATGTCTGCCGTGAATTAAGGTCCACTGAAGAGACACTCTGAAAAAAAGTCTTTAAAAAGCCTGTATAATGACTTGAAATAAATATTCT
>VUQG01022756.1:50519-65483 GCA_015106755.1 Etia nguti | reverse complement strand
AGGCCCCTCTTCTATGGAACCAGCTTCCAGTTTGGATTTGGGAGACAGACACTATCTCTACTTTTAAGATTAGGCTTAAAACTTTCCTTTTTGCTAAAGCATATAGTTAGGGCTGGATCAGGTGACCCTGAATCCTCCCTTAGTTATGCTTCAATAGGCGTAGGCTGCTGGGGGATTCCCATTATGCACTGAGTGGTTCTTCTTCAGTCACCTTTCTCACTCATGTGTTAATAGACCTCTCTGCATTGAATCATACTTGTTATTAATCTCTGGCTCTCTTCCACAGCATGTCTTTTATCCTGTCTTCCTTCTCTCACCCTAGCCGATCACAGCAGATGGCCGCCCCTCCCTGAGCCTGGTTCTGCTGGAGGTTTCTTCCTGTTAAAAGGGAGTTTTTCCTTCCCACTGTCGCCGAAGTGCTTGTTCATAGGGGGTCATTTGATTGTTGTGTTTTTCTCTGTATGTATTATTTTAGGGTCTACCTTATAATCTAAAGTGCCTTGAGGCGACTGTTGTTGTGATTTGGCGCTATATAAATGAATAAATAAATTGAATTCTTTCCATCATCTCTGTTCTACATTTGCCTTCTAAATTACTCTTACATCTTATATCTTGTTATACTGTCTCTGCCTCAATTTTTCCCTGCCCTGTTTAGTTAGGCTGCTAGCCAGACACAAATGAGTGAGTGAAGAATGTGTTGTTCTAAAAAGATTACTGAATTCAAGCATGGTATAGTAGGAGAACAACAAGCAAAGTCAGTTTGTTAATGTTTTCACTCTTCTTTATTTCTTAATCAACTGTAAGATGTATTATTGAAAAGTAGAACTGTTCCGTTACGCAGTGGCAGACTACATAAAGGCACAGAGCTGGGTTGACAAGAGCTGAGGCCAATAGTGTGTAAAAATCACCATTGCTCTGCTGACTCAAAAACTGCAGAGTTCCAAACCTTTGCTGGGATCAACATTAGCAAAAAACTGTGTACCACTTCATGGAATCAGTTTCCCTGGCTGAGCAGCTTCTGTAGGTGCAATATGTAGGTGGCACAGTAGCTTTATCTATATAGAATAGCTTAAGTTGTTAATGCTTATTAGTTATTTAGGGAGTTGCTCCAAATGAGTAATCATTCTCCCTGTGGCATTAGCCCATCCATAAAATATGCAGTGAAGGAGAGAGGTTCACTCTGAACTTGTCACTAACTGATGTTCAGACAAGACACCTTGGTGTGACATACTGGGTACCCTTGGGTACATTTTTAGCTGTGTTGGGAGCTCAAAAAAACTTTAACAAAAAAGTTGGAGTTTTTTGCTTTGTTTTGTTGTTTTGGGTTTTTTTTTCCCTACAGTATGCCACTCTGGATCATTACCTTGCATGTAAGAAAGACAATTCTAAAACTACACTCAGTGCATTAAAATCTGCAGATTAAGGGTCTTGACCAAGCTTAATATGTAATGAGTTGGGTGTGACAAAATACCTTAATTCGGGTGCAAACACAACTAAAAAAACACAAAAGTCAGTAAAATAAAACTGTATAATAATAATAATAATAATAATAATAATAATAATAATAATAATAATAATAATAATAATAATTATCATTATTATTATTATTATTATTATTATTATTATTATTATTATTATTATTATTATTGTTGTTGTTGTTATTATAAAGACAATGAATAAATTAACAAAGACAACCTGGTCACCTGTGGATGACACTGTAGAGTCTTTATATAGTCCTGAAGTCTTTATACAGACTTAAATATTTTGTTTTTGGTCTTCCAGGATACCAACACACAAAGCAGTCTTTGTTTCACCTTCAGTTGATTAGCCAGCAAATGCAATTGTTCCACTCACCCAACACTTTTTTTTAAAGTAAGTGGATATGACACTGACACACCAGGGAATAAGTGTGCTCCATTGTCTGGCCTCATTTATTCTGACTGATCATGACAGTAGTGGGGACATAGACTAGGTTGAGGATTCCCACATTATGCATTCAAGCTACTAGGGGTTATAAACCTACAGGAAGTACTTCATTGCCCTTTATTTATACCCACCTATCACCTATTTAAGCCTACTGATTATTTTTCCTTAGTATGGATTTTCCATGTGCAGTGATCCAACCCTGTGACATTTCAAGAAAACAAAGGATTTTAGCCATCTTGTTTAGGTGTCAGAACACATACTCTTCCATTAAAGCAATCAACTGCCAACAGTGAGTCACATTATTTTCTAGAAATGTACGTATTTTAACACTTAAAGGCTATTTTCCTGAGGCTTTATTTGTTTGTTTGGTATACTGATGTATGTGTCTGCATACATCACGCTTAGAAAGCTTGCTGTATGTTTTTCCTAAATCACTGCCATAACTTAGAAAAAAAAGTGCTAGTAGTCTTAACTTTTTTAACAGCAACATTGTTGTATTCTAACTGTTCAATTTATCGTTAGGGAAACTATCTGTCATATAGCACTCAAATGTTGCAAATGTTGGATTGTTTATCAATCCAGGTACAACTGATGAAAAACTCAGTCTTTTTCAAAAAGAATTTCTGGTGGTGCCTGACATGAAGCACAAAGAAGGAGTATGACTTATACGACTGACATCATGTCATGTCTTGCATATTGACAACATAGCTATACAATCATCGAAGAAACAGCTCCTCTTCTCCTAAGATACCGCTAAAAGAAACGATGGGAGACCACCTACAATACTGATACTCAGACTCATGCATTGCATTACTAAGAGACGTGGGTGAACTGGAATTGGGGTAAATCTGGTGCTATTATTAGTATTGCTAGTGCCTCTGCAGGTCTGCAGAGATTTGTAATTTAAGTTGTTTACCCCATCAAGGTCAGCATTGTAACCAACATTCATCATTATGACAGCATGGTTATTGTATGTAAGGTCCATAGTAATATCTAATACTGTTCAGCGGGACCGACCAACCATGTGCTACAAAACTTGGCTTTTATTCTTACTGATCCCACAGGTTATTTATTTGAAGGGTTCTCCCCTGCTACTTGAAAGAGTGCTAATCAGTCAAGGCTTTAGTTGTAATGGAAACCTGCAGATGGCTGGCTCAATGGTCTTTGGCACATGGCTGGTCACCCCTGGCTATTATTATATTTGTTATATTCATAGTAACCCATCCACTTGACCCATAGGCTGGATCTTGGTGTGCACTGTCAACAGAGTTTCTGGTATGAAATTTCACCTCCTAATCCCATAAGGCCTCTTACCCCACTAGTTTCTGAACTTAAGTGGATACAGTGGTTAGTTATATGAGGCTCAAAACTGAGGGCTTATCATTGGCTGGCTTAGTGAGCATTATTCAAATTTTCAGTGTGTAAAACTATGAGCTTGACAGTTAAAACCCATAAAGCCCTATTAAAGGGTTCCGTCTGTGTTCAGACAAGTAGAATTATAATGCCTAATCATTGTTACTTAGCAAGCTAATGCAATGTATGGGATTTTGTATGGGATGGGACTCTTCAATTAAGCCTGGTCTCAGTGACTATTGAGGGGACCTGACACAAATTATTACAAAATTTTTATTTGTGCTGGAAATCCTGAATCTTACCAATATATTTTTAGCAAGTTGTGAAGCAAATGTTTGCAATAGTTATTATTTCCTCATCTATGCGTATCAATGTTTTGATAAAATCGGGGTGTGTGTGTGTGTGTGTGTGTGTGTGTGTGTGTGTGTGTGTGTGTGTGTGTGTGTGTGTGTGTGTTCGGGCTAATATCGCCTTCTGGTGTCTCTGTGAAGTTCGGTTTTTAAAAGGTTCATCCAGAAAACCGACACTGATGTTTCCGACACTGGTAGCGGGTCCATATTAGCGGGACGCCTCACTCGGTGACCGACTGCCTAGCGGTGTAACGTTGAATCAATTGTAACTGAACAAATGTTTTTAATAAATGTCAGATCACACACTGATGACGCACTTTTGAGTGTTGAAAACGCCTTAAAGCTCTTCCTTTGGTCATCCTGGTGCATCCATATTTATTTTACTGCTTCTGTTTGCTTCCAAAAAAAAAGAGACAGAGAGAGAGAAAGGAAAGAAAGAAAAATTAAGTCGTCACATTTGCTTCCTGTGTAGTTTTAAAGAACCGATTTAGAACTGGGCTTCATATGATTGCTTATCTCTCTGTTATGGTGTTGTTTACTCTCTTTTAATTTGGTACATAATCTGTCCTTGTGGCTAATCTGTAAACCATTCACCAGTTCAAGAAAGGAACTTTTTGTGTTTGAGTGAGAGGGAAAAGGAGGAAACAAAAGTCTACTCAGTTTTATTTATACAGTTCAAAAGAAGAGGCCTGTTTCATGTTGTGTAACACCGTTAATGAGAAATGACAGTGAAGAGAAACTGATATGATGATCAACCAATGAAGAAAAGACAAAAAAAAACAAAAAAAACAAATCTGAACTTAACAGAATTTGCCTAATATTACAGTTAATGCAATACATGAACATAAATTATTCTCTTTGTTGAATTGATGTAATCTGCATTTTGGCAGAAAAATCAGTCATCACAGATTGTCTTGACTTCGCCAGATAAACTGATTCACAGGAAAGCAAACTTTATACTCTTAATATGGAAGCTGCATATTTAAAAAAAACAACAACAAAAAACAGACTATTAGTTATTCTAAAGAAACAGAGATAGCTAAGCTGCATCTTTAGTTCTCAAATCTCCCCCATATGCATTTACACACTGCCACATAATCAGGATTAGGGAGTCCTGTGTAATACTGTAGGTCCGGTGTGGCCCAAGTTACTTCTCTGTGGTTTTAATGTATTCAGGTTGATTCTCATGCATGTGCTATACAGTGTTGTATGTCCTTAGGCATTAATGTAGTGTACAGCAGCAGGGGAACTAATGCGTCCTTGCTTTCGCTTCAGTGTTAAATGTGGGGAACAAAGTCAGTGCTCCTTTAAAATTCCCCTTTCTGATTCATACCAGGTCTTTCAGGGAAAACAGAGAAGAAAAAAAAGAAATTCATTCAATTAGAAATGTCTGACCACAGAGCTTTTTAAAAACTTCACCGATCACCTGAGAGAGATTCACGATTCAAAAATACCAAACAGGCTGCCACTGTCGAGCACTAACAGGGCGTTCTCTCTAGCATTCAGTTTTTTTAAAAAATGACATTTTCATTAGTGTCCCAGTCTTCTTTTTTTCTTTTTGGTTCTGAATATAATGCAAACAACATGATAAGAGGTTGTTTTTTTTTAAAAAACCACACTGATCTCTAGTTGAATTACTTGCTTGGCTACCGTGTGTCATACAGATATTAGTTTCATCTTATCTGGCAAACTGACAAATGAATAGAGAGGCAAGCAGGCTACTTAAGGGCCCATCAGACCGAGGGTTCAAACACCGATGACACATCTCTCAGTTTTATCAGATCACACCACTGTTTGCGTCAGACTTCCAGGGAATCTTATTTCCATGGGACCAAGTGATGCTCAGTGACAGTCAGACGAGGATCTCGGTTTAAGTGCCTTCTCAAAACATACAGAGATCCGTGTGCATAACACTGAGGTATTAAGTGCATAATGGATGCAGACCATTTCAATCCCTGTTAGTATAACAGGCTTACAGAGTCTGTGTGTGACAACATGGTCTAAGCTGATTCTCCTCCTTGCTGATCCCAGGCTTTTTTTTTTTAGCTCATTTTCAAACACTGTGGTGAAAAATGAAACTGGTTCATAGTTGTGCTTAATATTCAGTGAATAGAAGACAATAGAAGGTGTGTTCAGTAGGAAGCTGGAGAAATAGTTATCCTCCTAGTAAGCAGTGGTGCACTGACTGTATTTTAAAAGTAATATGTGAGTCACACAGTGTGACTGACATGTGTTTGCTTCCTTCAGGCTGTGGTTTGTGGCGCTTTGCATTTCAGAAAGCTCATCCTGCTTTTGGCAAAATGAACCACTAACATTTCATTTTCACCATAAGTATTCATTCATAATTTCCTCATTTATTTTCCTTTTCTTTAACTGCCAATTTTCTTCTTTAACTGATCTGATATTTTAAGCAACTAAAAATTACAAAACTGGGAATGTAAAGCTGATGTGGCAAAGACCGTAAATATTTATCTTCCTATAGGCCAAAAACCTTTACGATTATGAAACGTAATAAATGTTGACATTTTACTTAGCGTGAAGGTCTGAATTAAAGTACTTGTCGGCAACAATTGTCTAAAACTCTGTGCAAAGTCTTGGGTTTTGCTGTTGAGTCAAATTCAGGGGAACAAATCTAAACAGATCAGTTGAAGTTGGAATAAAAAATGGCAACGGTCAGTATTAGGTTAGTATAAGTACATGTGCATGATCTATAGAAGTAGTTGCCTTCTTTTTCCTTCTCTTTTGTTAGATGTGGCTAATCGTGTTTCTGCATTTATCTCCCAGACGAACGGCACCAAGTCGAGGTTGCAAGAATATCCTTGTTTAGACATTTGCACTTATTATTAAATGTGATTTTGTTTCAAGTTGTCAATTTCTTTTCCATCTTGGCCAGCGCACAAAAGATTTTTAATCTCGGCACTACGTATCCTGGTTAAATAAAGCTATTAACAATAACAATCACACAAAACAGTCTAAACTCATAATCCCTTGTATATAATGTTGGGAAATTCCAAGGAGGGGCAACGTGGAACTATCAATTATAAGAAAAAGCCAGAGATAAGATCTTCTGGTCACGTAGGTGTTCATTTGTTAAGCTCTGAGACTGCAGTATCTTTTCATCGAAACTCTTATTGCATCCTCCACCCCAACTCTCTTTACCCAAAGTCAAAGTGATTAGTACTTTTCTGTAAGTCCTGCGGCTAAACAAATGTGTCCTTTGTTTCTTCTTGCCATTTCAAATAAAATAAGGCTTTTCAACTTAAAAGGAAATGACCAAGTCTGCAGAGGGAGGTACACACCCATCTTTCAGCCAGGAGATGAAAGTTCAGGTCTAGCCTGGCGCCACTTTTAAGTATTGTTGATAGTGGATTGCCAGTTTAGTTACCAAAGTGGATCAATAGACTGTATGAGTGCATTCCACAGACACAGATACTTGCTTCCTGGTACTGTTATTAATTTCATTGACTTGTAAATGACATGTTCAGTTGATCACAGAGAAAGGAATATTATTTGTCTGACAGCTGCATTTAAAAGTTCCTGGAGCCACCAAGACCACAAAGACAGGTGACTCATATTTGTTGAGGTGACAACATTTAGCCAACTGCCTATGATGAGATCCACCTATCACTCAAAGTCTCAATACTATTCAAAAACATTAATTAGACAATAAATAAATTTTAACCCCAATCATGTTGTGAAAGAGGTCATGAGTAATAAGAGGTAGTATCAGTGTTTAGTTCTACCAGTTTAAAGGTAATGACACCGATGTGGATTTCACCATGTTGGGCAGCTTTAAATATACACATTATAATTTGTGCAAACAAATTATGTGTTTGTTATAGTAAGAAGGTTCACTGGTATATTTTCATATGCCAGTGAACCAGAACATTAAACCCCTCTGACATCTGAAGTGAATACCATTAATAATCTGTCATGCAGATCTGTCTCTTAGCCAAGCTTTCTTGTAATTTCTTTAATAAGTCTTCAGGAACAGTTTATCAGGCTTCTTTAAGGACATCCAAAGCACTTTTTTGGATGTTGGTTGTATTTAGTTTTCGTTTTCTGCAAAGATGATCCCACACTGCCTTGATAATGTTGAGGTCTGGACTGTGGGGAGGCCAGGACATGGCTGATAGTGTTCCATTAGCCGTGTCTTTGGGATCATTGTCATGCTGATAAATGAATCTGTTGCAAATCAGATGCTTTCCAGATGGCATAGTCAATTAAAACCTAACAGTATATTTCTGCTTTCATAATTCCATCAATGTTGATAAGATCCCCAGTACTACTGGCTGAAATGTAGCCTCAAACTATGACAGAGCCTACACCATGTTTTACAGATGGTTGTCATGGTTGTACTTTCTCCTGTCCTCCTCTCTACATATGGAAGACAATTTGAACCAAAAACGTAAAATCTGGATTCATCGTCCTGTGCTGGGTTTTTTTTTCTTATTTCTTCAAAGGACTTTCTGATACTGTTCATGTGTTTTAGATACAGTTGTGTTTAGAAGTTTACATATACTCATCATGGGCATAAATGGTTTTTAATGATTCCTCTGAGCTGTTATTTTTTCAGGGTGGAATGATTGTACAGCATACAACTTTATTGACTTTAGAAAACACAAGAACTTGGATTTTCTTTAATCCACACTGGGGCAAAAGTAAAAAATACACCCCTGCTAATATATGGTTAATGTTCTTTGGGAAGTCACACCTTGATTAATTGCTTTTGGCAGCCATCAACAAGCTTCTCACATAATTTTGACCTGATATTTGACCACCCTTCTTGTCAGAACTGGTAGAGTTCATTTAACGTAGTTGGTTTGTGGGAACAGAACAAGCTTTTGAGTGTAGTCCACAAATTTTCAGTAGGGTTGAGGTTGGGGCTTTGGAAAGTTTATTCCAGAAGCTTAATGGGCCCTTTCCAAACAGCTGCAGATTCATCAGTTTAAACAACTGAATATTATTACATGTTATTCTGATGCATCCCTACTTTCCAAAGGTCTGAAAGATGACCCAAACTGTCATCCTCAGATGATTTGGTTAGGATGTTCAGGAGCAACCCAAGGAACTAAGAGGGTAAGAAAGACGCCTCTGCTCCAAAATGTTCAAGCTCAACTGAAATTTGCAGTTGCAAAAGACCTTTGTAGAGAAACCAAATGCCTTCAGGAGACAGGTTTTATGGTCAGACGAGAAAAAGATTGGGCTATCTGTCCACAGTGACAAAAGATATGTTTGGAGGCATAAAGCTGAAACTTTCAAACCTAAGAACACTGTACCAACTGTCACACATGGCGGTGGTAGCATTATGCTCTGAAACTTTTTTTGTTCCCAGTGGTAGAGGTACATTGTACAGAGTAAATCGACTAATGAATAAGAAGGACTACCTCTAAATACATCGACTACCCATATGTCAACTGATGTATATTATGCCTGGAACAACCAATTAAAATTTCATGTAGATTGGTTGATGATTATAACCTGCAGGGTATTTCCTGTTGACCAAGGTGGTGCTATAAGTGTGACATAACATTGTCACATAGATGCCTCCGGACTCAAAAATGCTGCCAAAATTATACATTAAATTCATAATGCCTCACTTCCGTTGGAGTTTAGTCTATGGCTTCAAGAGACTTTTTTGTACATCTTGATCGTGTCTGCCAAATTTCATGATTTTTTTAAGCTTTTCAAGCCCTCAACAATTACCTTCCGTTTCAAGCCAAATCGCCATGGCACCAGGGTTTGTTGTTAAATGAAATCTCACAATTTTCACACTGAAGCATCATCAAAGTGTGATATTTATTCAGCCTACTTTTGATTTTGATGTGGTCAACCTAGGAGGAGCAGTACATCAAATTAAAACATTAAAACATTACATTTCCTGTTTTCACTAGGTGGCGCTCTAACTATTGTTGAAAAGTGGCATATTAGTCTGTTCAGGGTTGGACTCTCATCATACTTGTGAAGTTTGGGAAAGACTGGACCACGTGTCTTTGAGTTAAAGCAATTTCATGCTTCATGGCGAAACATTAAAATTCGCAATGCCACCAGGGTGATGCCCTTTGGCAAAAATTCCGTTTTCAAAAGAACCTAAGACCAACTTCTTGAGTTAATTTGGATGGCTCAGGTCGGTCACCTTGAAGCTGTATCTCAAAGTGTAAAACATGCCATTTCCTGTTCCCACTAGGTGGTGCTGTAACCATTGTTAAATATTACAATTGAAATGAATTCAAGGGTATACCCTTATCAAACTTTGTATTATGTGTGTGTGAATGACAGCAAAATAAAATATCACGGCGAATGATCAAAATTTCCTGTGGCACCACAGACATGCCCTTCGACAAAAACTCAAACCCTTAGCGGAATGCCCAGGTCTGTAGTTAAAACTGACCAAATATGAGGTTAGCAACTAACTGGTAAACTTGCCAGTTAATAGAAATTGTGTTTAAGGTCAGCTGTAATGTTTCCCTAGGCTGAATCAGCATCTATTAGTTGCATCCATTAGTTAACAACTGTTAACTAAGTTTAAAAGTTGATTTAGTTCTTTTATATGCTTGTCCCAGTATTTCATATTTTATAAGCAGTATTTCATCAAAAACCTAAATTATTAAGCTTTATATCGTCGTATTCATTTTATCCCTTCTAGCAGAGGCTAGATATTGTAGATCTCCATATAATCCGTGACCCTTTTGTTAAGTTAATGTTCCACTGACTTCCATGCTGTATTACTTAGAAACCACAAGAACCCATCTTTTGGCATAGGGCCACCTCTTCTGCATGAAGCGCTGACCTGGCATTAAAAAGAACAGAAGAAATCCCAGAACCTACCAATACATACCTACAATATGTAAAGTTCCTGATATATGATGAATCATTATGTTATCTGAAATGAGGTAACGTCTAGCAAGACATAAAATCTGTTAGTGAAATGATAATTTTTCATCTTGCCAATCTCATGACTTTCCATTTAGCTGCAAGCCCTTGAAGTCATATGATGTACAAAACAAGGTTTGTGACCATGGGACAGTGTAGCCATGTGAAAACATAGTCTATGACAAATTTTTACCTGACCTTAGTGACCCCCTGGATAACTTTTTTCACGTTTATCACGTTTATCAAGCTTTTGATTTGGTACAAGACTGGAATCAGAAATTTTGCTGCTCATTAAAGACAGAATCCAAAAGTTTTTTTTTTAGTCCTGTGAGACTCAAGCTGGGAAACATACCTGCAATGAGCAAGCCATAATTTTAACATAATTATGTTAATTGTAAGACAGGGCACTAGTGACAAAGTCTCATATAGTGTATAGAATTGTGCAGACAATATAAACTGTGGAAACAACACATAATAAAAAAAATGGCTAGACAATAACACTAGGGAGATTTGACTCAGTTTCATAAACTATGCAAACATCAGAGGCAATAATAAGATTAAAAGAATCACAGAAACAGTGAGGACTCATTGCCAGTGAGGAGGTGACCACAGATGGCTGTATGCTGGTATCAGACTTTTATATAAGCTTGTATCATCACATAGTTTACACCTAACACATGACACATAAATGACTAGCTTACTGATAGAAATACCTAATCAAGATGGGAAATACTTTCCAGACTTCAAACAATGGAAAACCACAACTTAACACACAGGCTGAAATTGAGCATTCAACAGTTGGATGAAATACAATTACATAGTGAGACAGCTCATAAGCAATATTTATATAGTACAATATAAAGGGAGGGCCATGAAGAATATACCAGATGGATCCTTCAAGTCCCAGGAAAAGAAGGGCTGTGAGCCACACTTGCGGCCTTCATTGCCTTCCTATAAAATAATGTGGCTCTCGAGGGACGTAGCCCCTACAATAGGGAACAGCTAAGATGTGACAAGTGACAAGTAGATCTGAGTGTGAAATAACCCACTCATTGGCTAATGGCTTGTGATTGACAAGTTATTAACCAATGAGTATATCCTGGATAATTCACTTTTCTGACTCTTAGAACAACCAACATTTTCCAAAATAGACTTGATGTTCTGTTTAAATGACCCATAACTAACAACTGAGCCCATAAACTAATCAGGAAAGTATTTACTGAGGTCACAGAGCAAGAGCAAGGTTTTTTTCCCCAAAGGCTTCCATACAGATAGAGCTATTTTTGCAACTTGAGGAATTAGCCCCTAGTGGTCATTAAAAACAATGCAGGTTTAAGGCACTTCCATGTTGGCTTCACTTTTCACACATCCATCTTTTATACTGTCTATGGTCCAAATAGATTGTGGTGTAACTTAAAAACCAAAGGAGTTGACGTCGATTGTAGCGGTACAGTCACTTGTGTGAATAGCTGCCTGTTTTCCATGATAGCGCCATAAGTGTCTGCAGCTAGCTAATGTGAGCTTAAAAATCTAATCCTCTAACACCAATAAATGACAGCCTCCCAACATAACACAGACTGAAAAACAAATGATAATTTAAAAAAACAATTTATTCATCCCAAGACAGTATTTTCAGTAAGAGAACTTTATAAAGAAAGAAAGCTTCGTTAGCAGCTAGCTACTATGTTGGGTAGCCTTTTTACCTAAAGGCAGTATGCTTAAGTGTCAACTGTCTGGCCATTATGCATAAGAGTCACTACTCCTTCTGGCATATTGATCAGAATTTAGTCAAAGTTATACACGAAGATCACCCAAAGCATCGCCCAACCTGTGAATAGCGGTGGATCATGAGTAAGACGAGCTACTACATCACTACGTATGTCATGTTCTGGTTTTCAGAGACACTCCCATGGTCACTGATGTTAGAGGTGAAACTAGTAATCAGCATGGCATTTGATTCATTTCATTTGAGTTCATCGAATTAACGCTAACAGAGAGGTTCAAGCTTTCAACTTAGAAGATTATTGCCTCGAGTTTATAATGTCAGCTGATCCATCCAAAATCCCTGTGATGGTCATGCTGGCAAATGATTTTATCAACTCATGTAACAAATCTCATATTAATGCAGCATAGCATGTAGGTGCATCACAAAGTCACAGACACTATTTAATTAGTATCAAGTGACATACAGGTAAAATGTTAGAATTCCACTTCCCAAAACTGGATTACAGACCTCTTGTTCAGTTAATGACACTGTGAGCATTCACCTGTCATTTAAAGTAGCTAAGTTGCAATTGTAATAATGCAAACTTACTAAATAAAAATGTAGATAGGTAAGTTCTAAAACAATTCACCGTGAAAGGGGAAAATAACCATACAGTCCATAACTTTTGACCTTGTGGTTATTTTGCACTGAAGATAGGCATTTTAAAATGGGAGCCATGGCAACCTTGATTATAGTTTTTATACTTTTTTACCACGAGTCCTCTAGGGTCCATTCAGGTCCAAGTGACATAAATGTTGCCATCTGTCAGTTAACACCAAGGCACACACAGTGCACTAACTGCACGAGAGCTTTAGGCAACATAACATAACATGAATGACTACTCAGTTGTTGAATCTCTGGCAACCCAGACCAGTAAGGGGATTCATTTATTTTGGGAGGCAGCCTCAAGTGGCCATTCCAGGAACTGCAGCTTTCTGCTTAATTTTCCACCCCCAGAATCTGTTGCTTGCACTCGTCCATTTCTATTCAACATAATTTAACATTTTTTATAATGAATTCAACTTTGTTGCCTTCACACATTTAGACATACAGTATAATGAAGTGCTTAAGGTGCGTGATTTTTAGCAACATACAAAAATTAAAGTATGCAATAAATTTTTGTATATATAAATTAGCTCAGTCTTGTGTATGTCTCTCTTTTTCTTTTTTGGGGGCCAATGCTCATTCGTGCCTATCTTTGAATGAATATAAGGATGAACAATAGGGTGTTGAATATAGTTACTGAATGGACACAGTGATGGATTTAAAAGCTTCAAAAAGTCTTGCATTTAAATTTCTAAAGCATCAAGTACAACTAATCACAAACAGAACCTACAACCAAACCTACATTTTAATGATTGTTATTCTTTATATTTCAGAGCATGTAAAGAGGGAGAAATGAACTCTTAATCCTGACATTTTAGGCCACTTGCTTGGTTTGGTTTGTGTTTTTAGTCTTCACAAAACCTGTAATTTTAGCAAACTTCATATATTCATACATCTCACTTAGTTTAGTAGGGATTTAGTAGGGATCTACAATTATTTTTAAAAGTTATTCCAAGGGTAACTTATAGCAGAATCCATCAACTTTTACAAATGTCTCTGATCCATAATGCAGGGGGTACATCAATCACAGTGAGAGGAAGCTGCTTTGGAGAAATGGTAAAAAGTAATTAAAGAAGAATAGGCAGGAAATCGTAGGAGGCCAATGATGCAGACAATAATTTGGGGATGGAAACTAGATGAATCATTCAGCCAAGTTTTTTTTTTCTTTCTTATGGAAAAAATGTCATTGTGGCAGCCAGTCACTCTGCATATCACCTCAGCGTGGCATCTGTATCCTGGTTGCCATGGGAATATGGTTGCTATGAGATCAATTTATCTGGAGATCTGGCAGTTGCAGATGTCACTGGGTGCTGCTCTCAATAACAATGCCCTGGTCAAATTACATACATTTAAGGTTTACAGTCGATACTTACTCTGACAGAAAAGAGTTTAACAAAGACTGAAAGCATCAATAAAGTAGTCGGGACATTTTGGGTACTTCACTCTCCTCCGGTAACTGCGTAAAACTGTGACCCAAATGCACACTCTCAAGTGTTCAGTATATCAGATGAATGCCACAGATGCCAAACCTACTCCAGTTTCATTCAGTAATTAATATCTATAAGTGTCATATGAAAATTGCTTTATTGCTCATCTGTCTTTATTTATGTCAGCCTGTATTTATCACAAGTGATAAGAGGGAGTGACTGTAAGACTATACAATGTCCTCACAAGGATGGCAGCTACAGAACACACTTGGACAAGTTTGGGCCCGGGAGGCTGCAGAGCATCTCAATCTGACCAGCAATGTCCTGAAAAGAAACCCCACCACCAACAACAAAATAGATTCCTGCTAAGGAATCCTGAGGCAAATTACTTAAGTGAGCCTGAATTATTTTACTTAATCCCAGTGGTATGTGTCAGTATGTGTCAGTATGTGTCAGTGTATGTACTCTGTGGGGTATGTGACACAAGTGGGAAGGTAGTCTTCCAATGTGCGGCCTTTGCTTACTTTATTCAATTTAATATGGCTGTCTGAAAAAGAAAAAAAAACACCTCTCCTACTTGTTTTTACCCCCCCCCCCCCCCCCCCCCCCCCCCCCCCCCCCCCCCCCCCCACCCACACCCCCCCCCCCCCCCACCAACCCAAAA
>VUQG01022756.1:40189-50499 GCA_015106755.1 Etia nguti | reverse complement strand
CCCCTCGCGCACACACACACACACACACACAGTTCATCAGCAATGTAAAGGATGTGAAGCAGTTAAAGGCAAGAGCAAACCGCCTGCTGTTTGTGAACAGTAGCCGAGCCTCATTACAGTGTTACAAGCAGAGAGAAGCTAAAGCCTGAAGGTACATTAATATCAAAGCAGGCTGAAACTGAGGTGAGCTGCACTAAAACGTCAGGTAGCCATAAAGTGAAACCAGTGCAGAAGGGCCATGAATTCTTCTAATGGCCAGCAGGGGACCCCATGAGCACTTTCCTGATGAGTTTCAGTCTGGCTTCAGTCTTAATGAATGCCACAATATCTTCTTTGTGTCCCATTTAAAGCAATATAGATGATACATCAGGGTGGGCTATTGGGTGTGACTGATCTGACAAGTCGTAAAATGTTCTCAGTGGCTTCATCAGAGCCACTGTTTGCTTGTGATTTGTGATAGAAAATTCCAAGCAGGCAATGACCCGAAAAAGGAACCACGAGAAAACATGAAGAGTTGTTAAAAAAGTCACATTTAAAACAAGCTGCCAGAGAAACCTGCCGCTAGATGTCATTTCTAGATTTAATTACTATGAATCAAGCAAGGGTGTACAGATATTTACTGTATGCTTCCACCTCTGGGAAAAGGGATAATTGAGTTGTATCTCCTGTACTTAAGCAGAATTTCAGTTATCTGTACTTTACTTACTTTTTACTTTTACTCCCTACATTTTTTCTTCTCCTTACAGTTTCAAAACAGGCTCATTACTTTAGGTTTTAACAGTATCATTTATAGCGTTTATTCTCAGGGGGGTGGGGGTATTAAAGTGGGTCGGACAAGTGTAGGTGTCCATAAGTTGTTGTTGTGGTACTTCAGAATCTAGCTAGCACTGCTGAAGAGGAGCAAGCATGAAGGGAGTAACGTTTTTTTTTAAGCAACAGGTAATTTCAAATGCTATGTTTCTATCTGCTCAACAAATATGAGCTAATGCTCAGACTCTTTGTGTGCAGTTTGCCACATACTGCATCTGCTATCTGCTAGGATCCGCTGCTTCTCAGGGAGAGAAAAGAATGAGAGTTCACTTCACCCACAGATGGAGAAAGATATAAGAAAAGGCAGGACAGAGAGGAAGAAGAGGTCAGATTTAAAGTTAAGGACTGCTCAGTGGTATTTTACAGACTGAAAATTTAAAGCTGACATGTAATGTCGTCATTTTAATCAAATATTGGATTTGTATATCATATGTTTTGATAAACTGTGGGGTTTTTAGTACTATGAAACATCCTGCAAAACAAACTAAGGTATACTAACTTTATGTTATTAAATGTTGCATGGAAATACTGGGCAGTTTTGTCCAGTATAAACAGGTCGGCTTGTTGTGCTATGGTGACTTTGAATGTCTGTGCTTAAGTATAGAATGTAATATCTCTGCTCCTGGGTAGCTTCCTGGGCTGAATGACTGTCTAGCACTTCAAACGATGGTTAAAAAAAAACATTAAAAAAGCTCCACTGATGAGCAAATACAATTTTTTTTTTTTTTTAAATAAAACACTTGATTCACTTAATTTAAGCGTTCTTCAACTTAAACGCTTCATTTTCTGTAAAATCCATGTCTTAGCTCGCAGGCTTAAATTTGCCACCTGCCTGTTAAACTACATAAACTGCTTGATTTTCTTGTAAAACAGCAGTTTTGCCATTTTACACACTTGAAAACAATAAGTTGTGATTTGATAAAGAATATGATAAAAATGTTTACTCACTGTTTTCTCACAGAGCATATTTTGTACTGCCTAACTACCAAACTATTCACGGTCACTGAACAGCAGTGCTGACACATGACAAGCAAAACATTAAACTGTGCATGATGTTCTTTTTAATGTCTTTTGGATCCTACAAACTTTATTGAATAGGGAGAAATTTAATTAACGCTAATTTCATTCATGTGCTGGCAAAGACTTTGTCTCTGATATGACGAGTTAGGGTGTTCTGTGATTAATGGCTTAAAAACACCAAAAAACATTTAAAAAAATTTTTTTAAAAGGTCCTGGTAAGGATAAATAATAGTAATGTTTCATCAATTGATTGCCATTTTCTTCACATGACAGGCTTTCAGCTAGTCTTCTTAAGAGAGAAATGTATTTTTCTTATCCAAATCATTTACTGCAGAAACGAGAGGCACACGGTTTTTCTTGGTAAGCAATGCTGTTTGGATTTAAGGCGAGTTTTGCACTTAATTCGCCTCAGCTTCCTGACATGTTTTTAACTAAGAGAGATGAGGTGTGAAGCCTCTCTAGGGGTAAAATTGCAAATTTCCAGCTGCTTTTCTGGCAAGCTCAGACCCTCCAGTGTGTTAGGGAGAGAAAGGAGAGAAGAAAATGAAAATCCCTGTGTGTTTCATTTCTGGTCATTTTTCTGTTCTGATTTAAAATGTCTTTCAATCTCTTTGAATCAATGTTCTCGTTGAATAGGGAGCCCCCCCTTCACACACGCACACACACACACACACACACACCTACACACACACACACACCTTTTCTTTTCTTGCAATCCACAGCAGGATGATCATTAAGCAGGTTTAGGGAAGCCTGTTACTGTGGCGGTGTGGTCTGTGTGGCTTTGACGTCTCTGTTTTGTGAGGGGAAAATATCATTTTGGAAGATCCTAGGCTTTTTTTTACCAAAGCGATAGAGATCGCCCTCTCACGCCAGTACTTGAACTTTTAGCTTGAACATGTAGCTATATTGTTGTGTGCTGTCTAAACTGGGGTTTGGGAGTTTGGGCTTAGTTCTATGGCAGGGATGTCAAATTCATTGTGAAGACGTTTGACTGCACATTCAATTCCTGAAATATCTTAATATAATATAAAGAAATGCAATTTCAACAGCACATCTCATTTTTTGTGCATAAATGTGTAAAATTGTAAAATTACAGAAAAAGTTCTGGTAGCTCACTGCCCAGAGTGTCCTGTATTTATAAAACCTAAAGTTTTTTTTGGGGGGGGGGGGTTATTGATGAAAATCTTCTTGTTTTAACCAAAATTTCTATAGTAGGAACTTCTGTCATTGAATTGTTTATCTGTTACTTTACTACTCTGATGTAGCGTGAATGGCTATGGGGAGATCTTTATCATCAGCCAAAGTTGTAAAACCAATAGAGTTCATCTACAAATGCATTGCTTAATATTTTTATCCAGAGGGCTGGAGTCTTTGCCAGGCCGATTCTGGCCCCTAGACCTTATGTTTCCCATCCCTGTTCTATGGGCTTATGGAGCTGTTTAACTAAGGGTATGCTATTTATACACCTTATTGTTTGTTTGTACAAATGCTATTACCATGTCCAGGACCAAAACGGTAAAAGAGAATGAGGCTGTAAAGGCACGTCCCCATATAAGGCAACGTGCTGCCTAGTATCATATTTTTGCTATAAATTTACCAGCCTGGTGTCACTGTAAATGGTCTATGAACTACAGCTATTTAAGAAGTAGCCTGGTAAACCATAGCTACTTGAAGTTTATCTAACAGTGAATAACATTAAGTGGTTTGATAAACAGCCAATGACTATGCATAATCAGCTGTTAAGCATTTAGTAACTAAATGCATCCAAGAATGTCTGTTTGAGTCTTATGTGTTGTTGAGGATTGGTGGTTGTTTTATAAATATAACAAAGAAACTCAGTTTTTTTGGCTGCCTAGTTAATTAAATTGAATGGTGTTAAGCTGCCAGATTAAAATACTCTTGAGCAAAATTCCAGCACAATAATGAGGTATACTGTTTTACTGTTATTGAACTGGTTAAAGGTTTCTGGGTCAGTGATTACAACTATCAGGCTAGTAAGGAATCCCATAGTAGAATCCATTTGAAAAGGTTTATTTATTTACTCATGCTCACAGTCACATCATTAGGTACGCCTGTTCAACTCCTTGTTAACAGAAATATTTAATCGGCCAATCACGTGGAAGCAGCCTGATGTATTTACTCTAATGTACAGACAACTGGCTGAAGTTCAAACTTTCCTCAAATGACCATTCCTTGCAATCAAGATATACAGAAGAGCAACTCTGAACACACAACATGTTAAAGTTTGAAGCAGGTGGGCTACAGCAGCAGAAGACCACACCACGTCCCACTCACGTCAGCTAAGAAATGGAAACTGTGGCTACAATTCACACAAATCTGGACAACAGGAGATTGGGTAAGTGTTGCGTCTCCATTTCTGTCAGAATTTGTCATAAATAACATGAATCATGTATAAATAATTCAGGCTGCTGGTGGTGGAATGATGTGGGCGATGTTTTCTTGGAACACTTTTGGCACATTTAATACCAACTCTGCATCATTTAAACACAACAGCCTATTGTTTGAGTATTGTTCCCGACCATGTCCATCCCTTAATGAACAAAGCGTACCCACGATTTGATTGCTGCTTACAGCAGGTCCAAAAATTCAAATGGCCTGTTCATTCTTGAACATGACAATGAGTTCACCGTAATCAAATGGCCTCCACAGTCACCAGATCTCAGTCCAACAGAGCACCTTTGGGGTGTGGTGGAATGGGAGACTCACGTCATGAATGTGCAGCCAACAACTGTGTGATGCTGTCATGTCAGTATGGACCAAAATCTCTTAGCAATCTTTCTAGCACCTTGTTGCATACGTGCCATGAAGAAGACAAAAGGACTTGGTACTAGCAATATGTATCAAATTATGTGTGTATTTATCCCATATTTGTGAAATTCTTTATTACAGTTAAAGATTAGTATTTTTCATTATTATGTTGTTGTTGTTGTTATTCCTGCTTTTAGAACAGAATGTGAAACAGAAATTTGCAGTCTTGTTTCGCAAAAATAAAAATAAAAGCAAGGACTATCGTATAAAGATAATAAGACTGTTAAGCTTCTTTAACAACAAGTGTGTAAGTGCATGGGAACTGCTAACACTAACTGCTGTAGCTCTAATTCATATAGCTTTTCAGCTATATGCATTTACATCACGCTCGGCCAAATGTTTTCAGTAGGTGACAGGTCTGCACTGCAGTATATGTACTATGTGGCTCTGTATTGGTTTGTTGGAGAGAGAAAAAACAAAGGCTTCCTTTAAAAAGTATGGATAGGACATTTGTCACTCTGAAAGCTGTAAATATTGTTCAGCATATGGCCCCACATAATGCCATGAACACTGCATACACTGTATCTGTAGTCAGATGGAGCCTGCCCTCTTTCACTCAGAGGACATTTCCGAAAAGTATTTTAAATATTGATTCGTCAGACCTCAGGAAAGTTTTTCCACCTCACTTCAGACTAAGCTGAATGAGCTCAGGCCCAGTGAAGGCATTTCTGGATCCTGACTACAGTTTTGTTTTGTTTTTTTCCCAAAGTGTAACTTGCCTTTGTGAAAACAGCAACAAGCAGTTTGCAGTTCTTTTCTTTTGGCCTTGCCCCTTGTTTTTATTCACATTATGTACTGTAGCTAATAAAACCCAATTTTCCATTGAGAAACATTATTCTTAAATTGTTCAACTATTTGTCCATGCAGTGTTCATTTATGAAAGACTCAATGAGCCTCTCTGTGGTGCTCTTTTTTTTATATACCAAATCAAGTTACTGTGCTGTTGCAAATTAACCTAATTAGTTTTGAGATGTTCAACAGCTTTTCTCGTCTTTTGTTGACCCTCTTTCCACTTTTTTATGAACAGGCTGGTGGCTTATGTTTTAAAACAACATATAAAAATGTATATAAAATAACTAATTTCTCAGTTTCACCATGAAATGATTTCCTAATCATTCCAGTTTTACCGTGTCCAGACAGAGCTGACTTAAGATTGTTTTGACTGTTTGTTTACTACATACCAATCATTTATTTCCACTTAATTGACAGTCCAGCACTTAGTGTGATTTCAGACTTCTAATAGGATTAATCGAAGCTTCCAAAAACATAATATTTAGACCAAAGCAGAGAAACAGATTCAAATGCCAATCTTTGTAAGTTCTTATTTTGCTGAATTAGATTTTCAGTCTTTTCTTTTTCTCCTAGAGCTCTTTGAAAATCTGGTTAGTGATGTTATTGAGATAACTGCGTTTCTAATTTGCACAGATTATTCTTCAAGGGCAATTCCGGCACGTGCAAATGACTGTCCTGCTCATAGTGAAAGCATGCTATGAGAAATGGCCCCAGCTCTCTGAGTATGCGCATAGTGCAGGTAGAAAATAAGAAATTGTGATTTCTGTAAGTGCTGTGCATTACTGCACATTTTGGTATTAATGTGATGTCAGCTAAATATAGGGCCAATACCAATACCGATACTTTTAACATATATAGTGAGCTTATGTAGTGGAGAGCAGTGTGTCATGACTTATGAGATGAATAATCATCAATTTGCAAATTCTGAACAAATTTTAATGACCACTAAATTACTGTGATTGTTACTTTACATAACAATGGGTTTTTTTGTTTGTTTGATTTTGGAGACCCTGAATCTAAATGTGCCTGCCTCTAAAGTGTACTTAAACTTACGGGAAAGAAACAAAGTATCGGTTTTATTGCACTAGTATCAACCTGACACCAATACCAGCATTGGTATCGGTACTAATAATATTTCAATTGAGCTGCCCACCTCTAGTATCGGTTAATTCGTGGGTTGAGCAGGTGACGGTGTGCTTCAGGGCTCTGACCTGAAGCCCTGTGCTGTGTATCTTCCCCCCTGCTCTCTCTGGCTTTTCTGTCTCTAATAAAGACAAAAAGCCCAAAGAAAATAAGAAATTTGGCAGAAGACTGAATAAATAATACCAACTGTAGAGAAAAAGATCACTGCGACTGTTTCGGGGATTTTTTTTTTCCTCTGCCATGATCTTAAAGTTACCCATAAATAGTAACAGCCATCTTTAGTTTTGTCATTTCTGTTTTCTCTGTGCAAAATCCACAGTTGTTGATAAAGTATGTTCAGGTGATGGCTGGCTTTAGATGCGCACAAACAGCAACACCAATATGTGTGCAAGGCTACTTGTATCACAGCAGCTTGCACATGCAATGGCATTGCTAAAACCGCATACGCACTATGAGGATGTTTGGTTGTTGATCCTTCATGGTGCATGTGTGCATGATTATTTTTTTTTTTTCTATTGCTTTCAGATGTTAGATGGGCAGTTGGCTGACAGCCCTGCATATTTCTTCTCACAGGAGCCCTACGGTTGCCCTAAAGGAAAATCTATCTCAAGTCTACACAGCATGTGCAGACAGGCCTAAAGCAAACAACCATGTCCCGTGGATTAACGTCAGAGGTTAAAAAGCTGGTTTAACATTAGAATGAATATGTACCCTTCTTCGCGAGGGTCGACTTCCAGCAGGCTATCCATCCCCCGCCACATGCAACAAAAAAATCAATGAAGTCAGAGCTTTTTGTGTTTCTATAAGAAATTCTGGAGACCCAGCCGCCCAAAATCAGCTTGACCCCACTTGGTTGCCAACATGCAGACACTCCCACGTCTTTTCAGAAGAGGCTTGTATTCGTTTGCCTTCTGTTACCCAGTGTTAATGCACTGCAAGTTGGAAGAGCCTGCGTGACTTTCAAGCAAAGAAATATATATAAGTTGCAGATTATCCTTGGTATCGATTAAGTTGTAGTTCATGTGTTTATAGCAGCAGACATTCTATACCTGCGCTAATGGTAACGACACGCAGGTGCTCGTAGTGTGTTATAGTTTGGGAAAGATGTGCCTAGAATTTCTTGCAAAAAGACCCCTTAAAAAACACACAGCACGTGAATGCAGCCATGCACATGCTGAGAAAAAATCATTCTCCAGTGCTGTTTAGATAAAGCTTCTCATCTGAACATCCTCTTCTGCAGAAGTTCGCCTGCATCATTTTCAGCATATTCGTCTATTGCTCAGCCAAGTGGAAAAAGAGCAAAGAGTGTGAAAAAGCTTTGTGTGTGTGGCTGTGTCTCTGCCTGTCTGGGGCTTTTTTTCTTCCTCCCTCCAATTCCCTTCGTCCTTTTTGACATATTTCCAAATACAAGTATACAACTCGGTGCTCTGCACAGTCTTTTCTGCCCTTCAAGTCCCTCAAGTATGCTCTGACCTTGTGTGCTGAGAGCAGCGAGGATCCAGACAGTCAGGTGAGGCTGCCGTCTCCAAACACTGTTCTGGTTCATCTCCCCAGCACGTCGTCACACAGTTACCGGTGGGTTCGTCGTACACCACCGAGCCCTTTATGCGTCTGCGTGGATTCAGCAGACAATCAGGTCGTCCCCAGATGCCCCTGAATCACCGCAAGATAATAAAGGTTCTGTGTGTTCCAGACAGACATGGAAGGCTGTCCTGGTACGACTCTGTTGTGCCCAGAGTGGCAGGCTGCAGGATTACTGCTGGAGAGGTTAACACAGTTTTGTCTCCAAAACGCACATACACGTGCATCCACGTGCACATGGAGCACGCAGGAAACTAGTTGTGGAGAGAGAACGGGCTAATAATGTCAAGACTCCGCAGTTTTCTGATCAGGCACATGTGGGGTCGGATTTCGACTCTGGTTTTATTGATCTGAATTCAGACTTTCATACCTTTGCTTTTTACATCTTTTTCACATCAGTTTTTTCCAGGCTGACTGATTAAACCTCACACTGTTTTTAAAGACACACACATGAATGCTGTCTTCAGGCCATACTTCTTAGTCTGGTATTATTCATTTTATTTTTTTAAATGTCCCTTCAAAAATACTTTGAAGATGAATTCAATTTTTGGACTCGTTTTCTCAAACCTAATTTAAAAGCAGCACTGAGAGTACATAGTCAGTAATCAAGATAACAGAAACATGACATTTTTTCTCTTTTCAGAACTAATAGCATCAATATATGTTTAAATTTGACCACAGCTGAACCGAGCCTCTTTGTTTTTATTCATTAATCAACTAAACATTGTTTGTTTTTCTGCGTAAAAAAAAATAAAGAAAAGAATATCAGAAAAATCACGTTTTTATCTTTTTTATTACTGACAGGTAAGAAAACCAGCAGCCTGCATTTTCAAATTGAACGATTTGATTCCAAGTGTATCACATTTATGCATGAGTGTTTGAGACTTCTTCGTCATCGATGTGATTTTTTTTCCCCTTAACAAAACCTGATGCAGGCAATCAGAAACATGCGCTGCTACTGTGAACCATAAACTGCAGAAAAATGCGGGATTTTGGGGAAAAAATATACAAATTAAAACATATATATGCAAATTGATATTTAATGCATTCATTTTTGATTGTTGAAACAATTAACATTTTCTGGGTTTACATGGTTAAGTATGGTTTAAAGTAAAAAGAGCAAATCATTTGTTTCAGGCCAAATCACAAACCCCTTTTTCGGCCCTTACAAGTCTGGACCAACTCATCATTCCAGTGAGTGAAAGCAGCAGAAGCTGCTTTAAATGGTCAAAGAATCATAGGTAGGAGTTTAGAGTTGTGTTTCCAAGGTTTCTTGTTCAAGTTTATAATCATTTCTGTCAAATAATGAATGGATTTCTCCCAAAGAATGAGCTGTGAGTCATACTGATGAGGTCTAACTTAATAAATAAAAGTCTTTACAGAACATAAGGGTTGTTTCTAGTTTCACTGGCAGGGTTATATCTTCAAATACTTAAGCAAAGTGCTGTTTTACCAAACTTTGTCTTTGTGGTGTCCCTGTAAGGAAGTTTGCCTTGTTCAAGCCGGACGAACCTGAAGTGAAGTCGGCTCTGCCTGTGTGTGTGCGTACATAAGGATGCTGGGCTGCTCCTGGGCCTGATCCCAAGTCCTCGTCTTTGATGCTGAGGACTTTGAAGCCGGAGTGTCGAGCATCAAAGAAAGCGGGCCTGGGCTGCACCCCAGCTCTCCATCCTCAGGGGAAGAGCGGCTGAAGTGCGAGGTGTGACTCGTCGCTTTCCGGAAAAAGACTTCAGGTGTTGCACAGCACCAGCACAAGAGGAAAAGATGAAGTGGATACAAGACCACAGAGCTAAATCCCAGACCCCCTGTGTGATATGATGAGTCACTTCTTGGCTTGCAAATATCACGTGCACACACACATACGCACACGTACAAAGATACACGCAAGCATCACTCAGACGTAATATCTGGTCCACATAGATGTGCCCACACCAGACTTCCGATTAAAGTAATGCACCACCAAAAGCTTTTCCTAAAATCTGATTGGATATAGTCACAATGGGGGTCGACGCTCCAAACTTTGGAGCACTGTTTCCATGGCAATAGGTTCTGACATCTCCTGTCGTGACGAGATGTTTTTTGGTTGCAAGGACCGGGGGGGGGGGGGTTCACACAACAAGATTTGAGCACTG
>VUQG01022756.1:0-40169 GCA_015106755.1 Etia nguti | reverse complement strand
CTCTCCGGGGGGGGGGGGGGGGGTTTTGGGTGAGAAGGGGGGGGGGGGGGGGGGTTCACACAACAAGATTTGAGCACTGACAGTCAAGGAACGCTGTCAGAACATCCTAATAAAAAAAGAGAGAAATAAAACAGTGGGGGGGGAAAAGGCAACACACCATATTTGAAGTCGAGAAGTGTGGTACAAGAGTGTGACTGCAGGCAAAAACAATGAACCCATGTGACCTCATCTGAGAGGAGGGAGAGAGAGATACACAGAGCCTTTTAGCCACCCACAAAACCCACTGATGTATTTTGATTTTCAATGACGCATGCAGCCCTGAGGAATATTTCCTTAGATAATTGGAGGACAACGTGTTGACAAGGAGGCCAATTGGGATTTTTTTTTCTAGTTTTTGTTTTTCCATCCTCATTAGGGCAAGCTTTTAGGAACAAGGGTTATTATGCCCATTCAGAGTAAATATAGAAATCTGTGCTTGATCCTGAATATCAAACACCAATAAAGCGAGAAATAAATAAATAAAATAACTGACACACTTTCCTTTCTGCTTTCACGTCATCAGCCCAACAGTTGTGTGTTTTTGGAGGCGAAAAATATGCAAGTCTATTTGTTTTCTAAATCCCAGCCGGTTCATTTGGGTTCAGCAGCAGAATCCCAGCAGGGGTGCTAGACACAAGAGGGTGGGCGGGTGCCAAACCTCACTGTTGTCTTCAAATGAATAGGGGGAACTTGAGTGACCTCAGACAAGTCAATTTAGAGAGCGTTCGAGCAATTGTAAATGGCTGATGGCAGCACCTAGCAACACTCGAAGACAAGAGGAGAAAAAGAAAGCCGTGTCCTTCAGATGACACCCGAATGTATATCACTGCTTCTGATTTAAAAAGGGGATATGATCACATTTTAGGCTGAAACTGGTTGGTAAAAGTACCATTAAAAAAGAAGGATGAAAACAGTCAAACATTCAGAGAAAAGGCAACATAGATTACTCTTATTGTAATCCAGTGTAAAATTCTGAAACCAAACTGACTGGCTTATATATATTTTCAGAAATAATTAACGGGAACACCAACAACAAATGAGATTCTATTTTGAAAATGAGCTTTTAATGTTAAAAATAAAGGGCTGAAAACATCAAAGACAGCAAAATGATGTGCATTTTATTTCTGTAAGACTTTGCGCACCCCTCTTATTTCTTATTTCTGAAATGCCAAATCAGCTTTTAATTTGGAGGTAGAAAAAGTCTGCAGAGATGCATGAAGTCTGCATCTTAAAAGTGTGAGAAATGAGTGCACTGAAGGCAAGTGAAGCACCACATCAATTCACGATTAAGCTTCTTGACAAGACAATTAATCTCCCATTTTTTTTTGAGGGGGTTCAAATATTGAATACTCTTTTTTTGTCCAGCAGGTGGCAGCAAAAGGCTTTATTTCTACAGTAACTTGTGGATGCATCGGTTTTTTCAGGATTGGGGATCTGAGGTTCCTCTTTTAGTGTTTTTCATTATTTTTAATCACTCATTAATAATGGAAATGAGTTACATGAAAATGTGTTAAAAATGTGTGTGTGTGTTACAACTTGTCATTGCTAATGTGTAAATGTACTGGATAGGCAGACTTATGAGACTTTTTGGGCCATGTGATCTAAGCTCCCAGTTTGGCTTATTTGGTTTTCTGACTTCAAATTCAAAGCTAATTTGTTTTGGTCCAACTTAAAAAAATTTACTGAACTTTAGTAAACTGAAATAAGTCAATTTGAACATGCTTGAGCTGGTTGTCTTAGTTTTACTATAAACACTAAACACAGTGCATCAAATTAAGTTCCACAATTAACCCTGACTCAAACCAAAGATTGGCTGTATATTTAAAAGAAATTACTGGCAGATAGAGGTCGGAAGATTGATCTAAATATCAATAGTATTGATACCAATGCTGGTATTTCTATTGGCTCGATACTCGATCATCAATTCTTTGGATCTGTCTTCTAAGTTCAGTATGTAGCCCACTGAATTGTGTTAATTACATTTCAGGCTAAATGATGATCTTCTAAATCACTGAGATGCCATTTCCTCTCCAGCTTACGAGGTATCTGCTTTAGGGTGAGCATTTGAGAGTTATACCAGGGAGTCAAGTACTTCTGATTTGAGGCTTTTTCAGAGGAGCTACATTATCTAGAGTTGTACCCAGTGAAAAAGTAAAAATATTAAGAAGCTAATTGAGCTCTGTTAGAGTAGTGTTCAGGTAGCTGCTCTGCTCTTTGTTGGTACAGGGCATTGAAGAAGATAACAGTGGATTAATTATATCCTTAAACTTAGTTACAGCGCTTTCAGAAAGACATCTACTGTGATGAAATCTATTCCCCACTGGTGGTTAATCCATTAGTGTACATTTAAATGTTATCAGGAAATGATCAGACAAGAGAGGGTATCAAGAAAACTGTTAAATGTTCAGTTTCTATCCCATATGTCAGAACAAGAGCTAAAGTGGGGGGTTGGTTCTTTTACATTTTAAAAGAAGAAAATTGAGTCTAATAATAGGTTAAATTCCATGTTCGGTCTGTCATTTTTAGCATCTACATGGATGTTAAAATCAGCCATAATAATTATTTTATTTGAGCTGAGGACTAAATCTGATAAAAAGTCTGAGAAATCAGACTCTGAGTAAGTGTCAGGTGGACGATGAATGATAACAAATAAAACTGTTTTTTTGCGTTTTTCAGCTAGGGTGAATGAGGCTAAGCATCAGGCTTTCAAATGAATTAAAACTCTCTGGATCTTTGGTTGATTAACAACCTGAAGTGGGAGATCTGCTTTCTGGTGCCAACTCTTGATATTCATGTGGGGAGGGGTGGGGCAGTTCCCCCAGAAGGTTTCCTAATGATCTATAAAGCCCACGTCACTTTTTGGACACCACTCAGACAGAATCTTTGTTATTTTAGCTTGTCGAGTGTTAGTTATTTATAGAGCAATCAAAAGATGAAGCAGATTAACAGAGCAGATGGTCATCTGGATCAAAAAGTTACAAAATGTCACCACTACTCAGTCCAAACATGAACTGTTGACCATCAGGAGCACTGCAAGGAAAAAAGACACTACTGTTTTTTCTTAGGATGAAAATATAAAACTCACATGTTCTCTTTATTTGCTGTATATAGATAGATGTACACCACTGGAGATTTGGATAAAAGCACACACAAAAAGCTCATGTATGTAGGGTCAACACATCTGGAGGTGAAAAAAACAACAACAACAACAAAAAAGGAAAAGATGTCAGAATTACAAAGATAAAAAACTATCCAAATTCTATATGGTTTCTAACTGTAAATAGTTACATGTGTTGAACTCTGTCCCACATACCAACTGTCTGCAGTTGCTAATAACCTCTGTAATCTGTACATGGGATATTTTGTACAAAATATGAAATCTACCATTTAATAATAGTTATAACACAAAAGTACATTATATGTACAATATTAGACGAAGCCATTTAGTATCAGACTCATACTAAAGGACACTTGCAAATTTAACTCTTTCCAAAGAAACAGAAAAACAAAGCTTATGTCAAATGAAGAGCGCTCCAAAGAAGCCGATATTAAAGCCATCTGAAGAAGAACAGCAGTCACCAACGGGAGCCAGCGCTGCGCTGCAGCCGGGATGGAATCGCTTTCCTTTTTGTCGGGTTTCGGTGAAAGCCTTGAATGACTGCTGTTCTTCAAGACAAACATGGAGAGAACTGAACAGTGTGGTTGCAGTACTATTTACAAATTTGCACATTCATTTGAAAAACACTGACAAAGAGGTTCTGCAAGCAAAGGAAGAATAAAATAAAAACACAACAAAACAAAACTAATTTAAAAAAAGAACTTGCAAGCCTCCAGAAGCAAACGTGTTCAAATAATGAGCCCTACAGGTTTTGTTTTGTTTTGTGTTTTTAAACTGAAGAGGGTGTGCACCGTGTGGGCACGCAGGTGGAGGAAGGGAGGAGGGACGATCAGACTATGGTACAAATCAGAAAAAGTGGAATGGGACTAGAGGGGCCACAGGATGGAAGAAGAAAAGTTGGAATGGGAGGTGATTTTCCTCTCCTGTAGAGGCTAGCTCTTAACAACAGGCACTAAAGGGAGGGGACCCCCACTCAAACAAGCACACGCACACGCAACAAGACAGACAGCATCACGGATTTCAAATGTTTACTAGTTTGTTTTAGTTTCAGTTGTGTTTTGAGTTTCTTTCAAGTTTATCAGGAAGTGCTTCTTTGCTGAAGTGGTTTGGGGCAACCACGCCGTCTCTGCTCTTTAAACCTTGAACTCAAAAAAACAAAACAGATCCAACTACGTAGCTTCAACAAGGCAGAAGTCCAACAACGGACCTGAATACTTTTTTATGGAAACTACTGTTATAACCTTTGAAAACATCTGACATTTTATGTCATGCTGCTACTCGGTTCTCAGTTGAGTAAATATCCTCTCCGACTACAAAAGGCACTGTGAAAAGAAAGGCTTATGTTTGACCTCTTCAAACCAAACATACCTCCTCTACGAAGCAATCTATTTCTCTACCAATTGTTGTACAAATAAAAGGATCTTGCTTGCAAAGATTTTAAAAAACAAAAAAGACAAAGTTCATTATCGGCACAGTTTCTGCCCCTGTTTAACTTCTCTCAACACACAGTAACATTGTGTTAATCCCAAACAACCTAGTACATCTCTTTAACCTCTCATAAGCCTCAAATGAATGAGAGTGACTTGTACTGAATGCTAATAACCATGTTAAACACACAATGGCTGGACGTCAATAGAAAACTAAAAATAAATCGACACAATCCGCTCTCATGTAACCGGGGCAGCCAAACACGCTTGGGCTGCGGACTCATCGCTGTAACCGATAAAAAAAAATGCTCTAAACATGTGGTAAACTTTAAGCCACAGACACTCGGGGAGCTGTGCTAACTGACTGCCTTCAAAATTAAAATTAAAATATCTTTTTTTCTTAAAAACAGGAACTAAGTGAGAGAGTTGGCACCGAACTAGGCTTCTACACAGGAATAATGATGTGCAGAAGAAAAACCTGGAACCTCAGTCAGGTCAGCCCTGTTTGATGAACAGCACTGTGTTAAAAGGGGTTTTCTTCCAAATCCTCGACACCCCCCCCGCTGAATTCAAGAGTGACCCAGTCCTGATGAATGGAGTGACTGAATGAATCTTAAAATAATAGCAAGCAACAGAACAGTTCTTCAGATAGGAAGTGATTTTTTTGAAATCTTAGAAGAGCTCCTAATATAGCATGAAGGGAAAAATATAAACAGCTATCTAGTTTAAATGTTATGAGACAAAATAGCCAATATTAAATATACAGAAAGAACTGACACAGTTTCACCAACTGATGCTCTTTTTTTCCTCCACTGTGGATGTCCTCCATTGAGGTTACAGTTGGGAGCTCTTATTATTTGTACAAGCACCTGACGTCGATAAAGAAGAGACGAGAAGAAGACGGCTCACGCGCGCGCACGCACACACACACACACACACACAACAGAACAGAACACCTGAGAAAAATGACCAGAAGGGGGCAGCACAGCACCCCAAAATGGAAGTTGAGTGGACAGGGGGAGGGAAAAAAAAAAAAAAAGAAGAAAAGGAGATTATGACAATATCTTGTTTGAAGTTCAGTATACGGTGGGTTGTCGTGGTCATGCAGGACCGCCCAGCACCGCAGACATTTCTGTTGGACAACAACCAGGTGGGGAGAAAGGTGAAGGGGTGAGTATCAGTAAGGACCAAGCACCACTTGTCTCGCAAAGCCGGACCTGGCTTAGAAGTGTGGCTTTAGACATTTTCTGTGTCAGGTGGAGCTGGGATCGTTCATTTCTGTGTTGCACTGGGCTGGACTGAGATACCACAGTTCTGTTTTGTTTTTTTTGTGCTGGCCCTCCGTGGGTTTGTGATTCCACTGTAGATGCTGCTGGTTTATGGTGGGTCTGGGATGGTCTCTTAATGGCCATCGTGTGGCGTCAACATTTCCTCTGCTCTTCGGTGCAACTCCAAAGCTGTGACCGTGGAGATGTCTTTGGGGAGCTCAGATTTCCTCCGCATCAACGGGCGTTCTCTGCGCTGGTCTTTTTGGATCTAGACACAGACACAAAGAGGGATCAGTAAAATCAGAACTAATGCACATTTACAGCCCCACTTCATGAACCTAAGCTTCTGCACAGAGGCCCGTCTGACAGGCCGAACAAGATATTAATCCCCGCAATTTGCTTTCCTTTCGAACCCTTTTCTCACTTACATGACAAAACTAAAAGTCTTTAGCTGATAAGCTATACAATTCAACACTGTATAACAAAGAAAAACGTGACAGTGCAGCATGGACAAGCCTCTGGCATATCTATAACTTGTCCGTTGACACTCTTTGTTCATCCCGTCTCTGTTGTTTGGGTTTGGAAGGCAGACGGGATGCTGAAGTGATTTATGTAATCCGTCTCCGTTTCAGCAGCTTGAATAACCATCTTTGCTCAGGAAATTGCCTGTGGAGCCAAACTGCTGAGTCGTAAACCAAGTTCACTTGTGATTCTAAAGAAATATTTTTTAACCAACAACCTGCAAATTCATTGTATGTGTGCATTTTATGACCACTGTTTCAAAACAATGCAAATGTGAAGTTACTGTCTGCACCAGCCCTACACCCACATGCTTTACACAAACAGGAGTGTGCAGGAGTTAGCTTTTGACAGATATTAGCAAAAAAACAACGTGATGACAGGACGCATTAGGAGCCGCACCGATCTCGCAGACTTGGAACATCCTCATTCGTCTTTGTGCTTCTGAAAAGCTGCTGGTGGCAGCGACAGTTGCACAGTAACCACTACAAAGTCCCCTGATAGTGCTGCTGTTTTCACACGTGCCACACAGATATTTATGGGCCTGAACACGGTTTTTATTTACAGCACAGCTATTGCTAAAACAGTACAGACACACCAAACTGGACGATTTTGGCAAAGTGACTGGCACACGGCATGAGAAAAATGTCGCTAAGCCTGAACTGCACAGTTCACAATTTTAAATGTCCTAAAAATGCTTTTGTATTTATGTCAACTAATGAGAGAAGCTCCACAGCATACTGCAAAATGAGCTGTGATTAGTGGAATTCATTTGCGGTATTATTATTAGTTTTTTCCACATCACACATTTACTTCGTCACTAACATTTCTTGTAGTTTTCTGCTGCTTTGAAGCAAAATGAAAGAAAGAAAAACTGGACTGCCGGACTGTGGCTGTGTGGTTCCACTTAACATAAGCATATTTATTTGTTTTCAAACAAAAATAAACCTCCATTCTTGGCGCCAAAGTCAGTATCAATAAATAAATAAAAATGTCCAAATTTCTGCTTTTTATGATCACGTATATGATTTAATTGAGGCTCAATTGATTGCTCTAACATCTGAAAAGTAAACAGGTCTTATATTAAAGCGATATTCATCTAAGCTTGTGCACATTTCAGTGAGAACATGAGGTACCCCACAGATACAGGCATGCATATTAAATGCTACACACACATACACACACTGACCTGTGTGGCTTCCTCCTCTACTGCTTTCTTTAGCATGTTGACATCGTCTAGCAGTGGCCCATCTGTTTCCATGTCCATCGGACTCCCTGATTCTATTGAGTCCACGTACACGACAAACTGCAGCGCAGGAAGAGAAGGAAAAGTTAACCACAAAGAATCGCATTATCCAGTATACAGGCTTGTGAGAGGTACTAGCTTAAGCAGAACTTTTCTCAATGACTTTAAACCTCAGCTTTTGGAAATACATTTCCCCACAATCCATCCTGTAACTAATACACACGCACGCACACACACACACACACACACACACAAAAGAAAAAAGGAAGAAAAAAAAGTTGGAACTCTTTTGCCTCTGCTCATTTTTCTCAGTTGGAGTGTTTGTCAAAACACCAACTGATGTTCATCACCAAAACGTCAAACCCTGCTTGATTCGCCTGGTTACTGATGCTACACTGAGATACCCTGCAAACCACTGAGAAGTCTGCAGTACTGTCAGAATTCCTAGGTTACTATTTATTTGCTCACCTGTGGGTTTGCCTTTGCTAGATTCTCAATCTTCACCCAAGCGTCTTCTCTCTCTTTCCATTTGGCTTTCTCTCTGACACACAGACACACACAGACATCATAAGAGACTTCTTCAAAACAGAGAAGATTTGCTGAAAGATAAACTCATGTTAAAAAAAAAAGTTATGTACCCAAACTTTTTCAAGTTAAGAGATTGTGGTTTTAGTTTGTATCTACTTAGTCATCTTTTCCACTTCTAATGATGTTTAAACAATGTTTTCCATGACGTTTCTAACACTGTTATGAGAACAAGGAAACTGTAGCTTGCGCTGTATAAATGGGTGTGATGTCTCCCTGCAATACTTACTTGCTTTTTTCTGCCCTGAACTGCTGGGTGCAGTCGTCAAACAGTTTCTGGTTCATCTCCATAAAGAGCTTCAGAGCATTGTAAATCAACCCATGAATCGTCCTGCAGACACAAAAAGGTTACCACGGGTCACTTGCTTTGCTTACATACTATCCTCATACCCTTCCATCATAAAGATAAACAGATAAATGGAGGGGGTGGGCTCACTTGTTCCAGTGGGTTTTGGAATTGCGGTAAAGGGCCGGGAACATGATGGGGAGGATCTTGGCAGCGTTGTCACTGATCAGGCTCATGATATACTCGTTGTTCCAGTAGTACAGGGCTCGCTCTGCTACCTGACAACACAGTTTTTCACAGAGTTACATGCGTACACAGACAAATAGAATGCACACTGTACAACTAACTAAAAACGCATCAAAACAAACAGGGATGTGGTTCAGACCTGAAAGTGCGGGCTTGACACACATTTGGCCAGCTGTCTGAAGAGGGGTTCCATGACTTTGACGAACTCCGAAGGCTCAATGACATCCAGTATCTCCTCCAGTTCGTTGAGGAACATGACTTCTTTTGGACTGTGGGTCTTTGGCCAATACTTTAACAATGCCATTACCGTCTACGCACACAGACACACAGGCAGGATACCAGGCTTATTTAAGAGGAAGCAGGAATGTTTGGACAGCTGATTTTGGTAAGCTATTAATCTGCTGATGGTGGATTACATGAGCTTACATTACAAAAACTATCAGTAGAAGCAGAAACAGTAGTCAACATATTCATAAAGTAGTTTAGTTGATCTCAGGCTCTTTCATGCAAGCACACAAAATCCAAAACACCTTCCAGCAGGTTTGTGAGGACTTGTGAGCGTGTTTATTTTTGCTCTGACCTTACCCACCATAAAACAAACAGAGAATACTGTCTTGTGGAGTATGAATGACGTATGTCTGAAAAGAGCTTGAAGGTCAATCGATAATAAAAAATGCCAAAAAATCAATATCAAAATAAATAAATCTTACCGGTTCTGTAAGGGTGCTATCCTTCTCTAAGAACTGTACCACACAGTAGGCCAGCTAGGAAAGAAAAGAAAAAGGAAACAGCATACGTTTTAATTTGGACAAAATCAGAAGTATCATAAATATTATTGTGAGAGAGAGGGCACTCAAACTACAGAATCTACATAATAAAGTAACATCAAAGATGGCAGCTGCCCAACACTTTCTAATCACGCAAAAAATGTTGCAGCATTGGAACATGAGCACAGATGTCAGTTTTTGCATTTGTACACCATTTTTAAACATTAGTTTGGGGTAAAAGGACCAGACTGTTAATTTGAAATGTGCATTTTTATCCAGTGAACACAGAGTTAAAGTTGTGGCTAACTCCAGATTTTTTATTATTGGATACATGCTTCAAAATCACTGACAAAATAACTGCTTTGAGGCATTACCTGCATGTCTGCCAAGTGGCAAGACTTTGCTCGAGACACACTTTTGTTACAGCATTTTGTTTATAGCAGAGGAAAGCAGAGCAAAACATAAGAAAATTCCTACCTGTGGGTGATACACACTAAGGGACTTGACTTTGTGCAAAGGCAGGAGGACTTTCAGCAGGAATATCTTGTGCTCTTCTTTCAAAGGTAATGCAAATCCATTGATTATACTGTGAGGAAGATTAGAGAAGAAATTACTCTAGTTTACAATAATTCTGTATCTCAATATTAATAAAAAAATATATAGTACTGTGTAAGTCTTGAACCACCACTAATGCCCTTATTCATTTCTTCCACGGAGCAAGCCTGTCATTTTTGAAGTGGTCTTGAGCAATAGTTCTCCAGGCTTTCGGGAGCTCTTTCAAAGACCTTCTTTGGACACTGGCTGCTCTTCCACTCATTTTCAGTCCTTGTACTTGAACATTATCAGAGAAATGTTTTTTTCAACACTGACCGACGAGCACAAAATAAGCACCTAACTCACGGGATGAACCAGTACTATGTCCATACATAGCAACTTTGCAAAGAACCATGTGGCCCTTCAGGTGACCCATTATCTGTTCACTGAAGCCTCATTAGAAATGTTCTAATGAAAATGACAAATTACACAAGAACTGGACTGAAATCAGTGGCAACAAGTCTTATGGAGTGATGGTGGTGAAATCTGAATCCTCCACAATACAACTCCATCTGGAAAGCATCTGATTGCCAACAGCTTCATTTTTCACTTGCATCCAGAGAATAGCTTTGAATGTCCTTCAAGATGCCTGGAGAACTATTCCTGAAGACTACTTAAAGAAATCAGAAGAAAGCTCAGGTTGTGTTGAAGAATAAAGGTGGTGTTACTAAATACTGACTTTCAAACTTGCTAAAACTGTACAAACTCAGTTTTTGCCTCATATACTGTATTTCTATTTAAATTTGCAAATGGTATAAATCACTGCACCTTTTACCCATTATCCTAGCAAACTACAAAGAAATGAGGGCTAGCTCAAGACTTTTGCACAGTACTGTATATAATATAAAAACAAACCTATATTTTGAACCCCTATACTGTGAACAGCAGCTGTTTTAACAAATCTAAAAACATCTTACCTGCCTAGTATTTCCAGTAGTTCTGCAATTCCATTATGATGCTCAGTCTCATAAATGAACCTGAAAACAGCAAACACACACAAGTTAGCAATAATGGTCCTTTCAAAAAAACAAAACAAAACAAGTGCCATTAATGTAGCTATGGAAGATACACACTCACCTATAAAATATGTTATTAATCTGTTTTCTAATATATGCTCGAAGGCCCAGGAACTTCCCATAGATGCGATGGAGAGTGGTCTTTAAAAAATCTCTTTCTCTGGGGTCTTCACTGTCAAAAAGTTCTAAGAGCTGAACAAACACAAACATAAAAAAGAAGGTTACCGGGACAATAAAATTAAATGTAACCGAGTACTACATACAACGCTCTTTTAAGTGAGGTTGTTACGGTTTTTACTCTTTTGTCACATTGATACTATTACAGAAATGCAGAAATGCATGCTCATACTAAACATGGCTAAAGCTTCAAACAATGATGTCAGTGTATGTGCAACTAATCTGAAAAAGCCAAAACTTCAGGCCTTAGGCTGCTCTAGTCACTAAACTTCAGACAAACACTGGCCTCAAATGACGTGTAGGAGAGCAGATATCCTCAATATGTTCTTTCCAGGCATCTGTGCGCACAGATGCCTCACCCACATGCACAAAGGCAGAGGAGCTAAAACAGCTTGTTTTAGACAGTGCACGAACAGAGGGGCTGGACCAAGCACTGGTATACGATAAACAATGATTATTTTGAACTATCAATCATGCAAAGGTAGTCTAGTGAAGAATAAAAATATTGAGCTGGAAATGAGCATCATAGCTCCTCTTTACAGAAAAAGAAGCTGTGCTCTAGCAGCATGCTCACCTGCAATACAAACCTCTGGTCAATATACTTTTTGGCTATGTTTGGTTGAAAGTCTGGTGACTCCAAGAACCGCAGGAAGAACTCGTAGACGAGCTGTGGAAGAGGAGCAAAGACTTTAAAACAACAGCAATAGGTGAATAGGCTCTTTCTGACTAAACCACGTGTGTGGGTGTGATGCATGTACCTGTAGATGCGGCCATGCAGCTTCTAGAGTGGGTTCATCTTCCTCTGGGTCAAACTCTGCACCCGTGGGATTGGATGACGGCGGCAATGTCCTAAACATATTCATAGCAAACTGGGAAACAAAAACAGAGGACAGAGAGTCAGACATGCCAGATAAATATAAACTTGAAAAAGACATTTCCCCAACAGAAATCCAAACCGCTCAAGGAAACGGTGGCCTCTGAACTTTTTATTCGCGTAAAAACACAATATTTAAAACATCACCATTTCTTTGTTTACGTAGGCTGCCAGTAACCTGTAGTAACAAATAGATCAAATCCATTGGAACATGTACTGTCCAAACTGCCTTTAAAAGACAAGTAAAATATCTCTGTAAGCACAGATGTGTTCAAATGTTTAAATGATGCAAAATCCATTTTTTGCCATTTTTTTAAACATTGTCTGGATCCACAAATTATGAGTCGACTACATCCCCTCCCTCCTTTTCCTTCTTGAGCCCTTCAAGTTTACAAGTTTACGTCAAAACCTGATAAGCACCGCCCCCGGCTGTGAAGGAGACCCGCCTTATTAAATTCTGAATGAGCAGCTGCCGTGGCTAATGTTACCTTTAGGTTTGAGCGTACTGCTACGAGCCACAGTTATGTCAAAATTGGAATGCCGTAATGTCATGAAAATCAGATATAATGAAAAGCAATAAACAAGAAGAGAGTGTAGGTTACTGTGTTTCATGTTGCTTTTTAATCAGCCTTTAGATTTGTTTGCGTCTCTCTGTACTCTGAGCTCGTATCTTCCTCTTTTTAACATTTCATACATTTGACTAAAATGAATGTGTAGCCCGTGCAGAGTATCTGTGGACTGACTGTGCTGTGAAATTCATCCATTTTTTCTTGCTACATCCACAGCACATATTAGGCATACTAGGCAAAACAAGGCAGTGAGCGTTGATTTGGGGATTGGTGTATATTCGTTTTTTCAAATTAAGAGCAGTGCTGTGAAACCAATTCATCACCAGAATTGTGCAGTATGGATAAGTTAATATCTGCAAAATACAGCAGACTCTGTAAGGGTCAAAGTTGTTAAAATGTTATGGAAAGAAAGACCTGTGAAGTATTTTGAGATTAAATTTTAAATACGCATTGTGCAAACATATGAGACTTACATTTAACTTGTTAAAAAACAGTTTAATATATAAACTTGGAGGTATTGTTTGTATTAAAGAATTCATAAAAAGGTGGTAGGTGGCAGGATATCAACAGTCTCTTGTGCTAGTTGTCAATACTGGCCTATTTCTGTGACTGTACAGACCCCAGACTGTGAAGACTCTATTTTCCCTGTGAGACAGCGGATTCAGAACTCCTTTGGGATTCCAGTCGATCAGAGGTCAAAACACTCTCATTCACCATCAGGTTATTATTCCAAGCAGAAATCGCTCCTTACTTTCAACAAATAGATCAGGACAACCAAACAACTATTGCAGTGCCATGTAGTGCAAATAATGCCTGTTTAAATAATGATGCTTGAACACTGAGATCTCAAAAATGCTCTGAAATACAGAAAACCTTACGGAAGTAAATCATGTGCACAGTTTTAACATAAGAATACACTTTTTATTACCATAAAGGAGAACGTCACTCTTTACTTACTTTGATCATAAAAGCCATCAGTGGACTTCAAAGAGCCCTTGTCTTTAAGGGGGTACGGGGCAGGCGCTGCCAGGAGTACGAGTATATTTTTATGCTGATTTGACAGCTCAGTTGCATTTTCTGCTGCATTGATCAAATAAAGCCCAGGCAAAGGAGGACGGGGGGAAATTTGCACCTTGATCATCTGCAGTTTACCATGTGGCATTGAGGCCGGCCTTTGATTAACATCAAAGGCTTTTTAATTTGGCTTGGGAAAGCAAATCTGGCACCAGGAACACATTGAGACCACGACCTAAGAGGGACACCTCTCCAATCTACAGCAGGAGCTCCAACACAGCTGCACTGACAACACCCTGATTAAACGAGCAGTTTTCAGACCTACACTATTGAGGGGTACAAACAATTTAGGGTGTGCAATATATGAACAATCTTTAGACAAATACAAACAAGAGACATGCTGGGGAAAACACAAACCGATCACCTGTATATAAATTATTTATATGATCTTAAAAGATATGTGACAAACAAAATACCAAAATAAAAACTAAAATGGGTCTAGTGAAAACCACAAAATGTTCGTTCCATGCTGCAAAAAAGAAACTGAAGGAAACAAATCAGCTTCTTCACAAACAAGAAAAAAAAAGAAAGAAAGAAAAGGCTATCTACCAGGTCAGATGGCTCTTCGAGGCCATGTGGGTTTCACAGAGCCTTTTTTCACAATTACAGCTTACACAATTTTACAGTAAGGGAAGTGACACGTGACATCTCGCTAACACGAAATAAAGCAATTATAAATGAACACTGCAGAGTTTATGTAAGTGAATATTTTTAGACCTAAACTACTAAAGCATTCCCCAATTCATATTACACATTGCATATTCTATGGGATAAAAAGCTTTATGAGAAATAACATCAGCTATAGAACCACAGCACTAGTACATCACAGGACATTACAGATTTTAATGTTCCATTTTAAGTCATTAAAAGCTTTCATTTATGGAAACACTGATGGCAGAGTTTCCTCATACTTAAACTTGACTTGGGTGGGACTCCCATGTATCTTGGCAACATATTTTGCATTTTATTTTAATTTTTTCCTCCTTCTCAGACAATGATGTGACCTATTTACAACTGGAAAATTCCCTTACTCTTATTTTGAAAGTTAAGTTGACATAAGATGTAGCCTTTCGAGACACAAAGTGCACACATACTTTTGCAATATGAGTAACCAAATCACTTTTTATGCAAGGCTTTACTTTTTTCCAGGACTTGTATGATGTAAACTACAGAGATGTCTAAGTTTAGTTAAGTATGTTCACTTATACTCTCTACTTATTATTAAACATTTGCCAGGTCAAAATAAAATAATAAAATAAAAACAACTGGTCCAAGCTTCTCATTTCCACTGTTTACTGTAAAACTGACCATGTGAACCACTTCTGGGTAGATCGGTTCGGTGATGACGTTCCTGTTGTGGGTGATGTACTCCACCATCTCGCTCAGCGCGGCTCGTTTCACCTCCTTCCATTTCAGGTCACTCAGTGGGTCTGAGACAAAATCGAAGAGAACGCAGCACTGACGCAACTTCTGGATAAACAGCTTCTCCTGCTCTGCAGGGGGAACATCTATGAAACAGAGAGGGACGAAAGGCTGGAATTAAATTCAAATTCTCTTCACAAAGCAAAATGTCAATGATTTTTAACATCAGACAAAGCAGCAATGATACTGACAGGCTGACTTACTTTTAAATGTTTTGCTAAGCAATCTCTTCATTTTACAACCATATATTATTTCGCTCTGAGCCATCACAAAGGACTTACAATGTTACAGACTGCAAGGCATGTCTCTGAATAACGTTGGGTTTACTGAGCTAGTGCTGTGCTTGTTTGAAACAGAACAATTGCAGCTTTTGTGTGTGCGTTTTCATTTATTTGATAGTTCAGGAAATGCCGGATTTCCTACTGAACACTCTTTAATAAAAACACCAGATACACATATTTTGTGCTTCTCCAGAGGAAAGAACATTTTGACTTGCTGGCTTTATTCTGGGCACGACTGGATTGTTTCTACAGACTTCACTGAAACTGTGAATTTGTGCACAGCAGCTCAGCTGTTTGCTTAGAGATAAGCATTTTGGTTGATAAAGCAGAATATGTCCGGGTGGCACGTCACATGAAGATAATGAAGTTACCAGTGCCACATGCATTAACTGTGCACAGCAGCTCTTTCTGTGCTGCCAGTGTACCCAGTGATGAAAGCCTGCTGACAACCAAATAACAAATCACAGCTGCTTAAAGCAACAACCAATCACAGAGTAGAGCATCCCTCCAGCTGACGTATCTGTGCGCCAACTGTTGTGAAATCCTTTTGGCAAAAAATGAAAACTGTTCATCCAAATGATTTCAAACTCAACTTTGCACACACATACACACGTTCCTCCATTTATTAAAGCAAAAAGCAACCAATTCCACTTAGTGAGGTAATAACTGCCATGTTATCACCACATCAATGATGCAAAAGATCTAAATCACCCTCTGGGAATGTGGGGCCACACCTGCCTGTGTATCATTATTAGCTTGCAATTAAAAAAAAAGAAAAAAATCATTACATGCTTTTGCAGCCACTGCATTTTGCACAATGAGCTAACCTCCAATCAGTGTCAGTTTACATGATTTATAACCACTTGACAGCTTCCTCAAGGATATAAACGATTAGAGAAAAGGATGAAAACATTTTTTGTCAGCAATTAAGTAATTAAGTGACAATAACAAAGCTTCTAAACAGAATGCCAAAGGGATACTTTATTATCTATTAAAATAGATCATAATTTCAGTCAACTTTCATATGGTCTGATGACAACTTGTCTTTCTGGATTCTGGATTGCTCAGAGTGAACTTGAACAGAGCTTGAAGGGTTTGCACAATACATAAATCAAAAGTTGTGCAACAATGCAAGGTATGAAAGTATGCAAGTCTTTATAAACAAGATCTACTCTAAATCTACAGGTAACCATTTTAGCAATTTTAAAAATAGCTATAATGTGTGCTCTCTCCCTTTACCAGCACTCAGGAAGCAGAGCTCTGAATAAAGTGCAACTTTCACCTTTTTTTGACCAAAGCAGAAAGGACGCCATTACTACAATCAGCCTATATAGCACCAAATAACCAGCAGCACACTACTGTGACGGGGCCCTCACTGCGACAAAGCTATTTCCCTTTTCTTTACAATGATCAAAACTGTCAGTAGCAGCCTGTAATAAATGACACGAGTCACAGCGAAGAAGCTTCTCCTGCGAATTAGCCTGAGCTGATCCGATTCCCAAGCTCCAAAAAAATACCATGAAACCAAGAGAAGTGGATTGGTGCTCATTCATTTTCATCCAACACGAGGATTAGTGCCTTAAAACAGAATGTCACCTTATAAAACCTACCTATGGGGCAGCATTAATCTCTTCATCACAGTCTGTGATTCTTGAGTCTTTCTCTTCTCCCCATTAACAATCTGCATGTGTACCCTACATCACCATGGTGACCGCAGGCAGAGACAGGACTTTGGACCAGGGGGCGACCACTGCTAATCAGAGACGCATGTCTGCTGCTTCTACACTGGAATCAAGAGACCGCTGAATTGCTGATCACATCAGCTATGGCTGAAGAAAGTGTCAGCCAAAGGCATCATGCAAAACATGAATCATGGAGTAAAGTCAGTCAGTCAGCACTCCCTGGTACGCTCAACAATCTTACAGATGCATTTATAAACATCCAGTGACTTTCTTGAACACTTTGGAAGAAAGAATTAAAACAGCACGATAATCTGTAATTATATATCTACAGTATTTTCTGTGCAGACCCTGCTTTTCATAAGTTGATACCAGACAAAATGTTAACAGCTGGCACCAGTAAAATAGGTCAATTCTAAAAGATTCAGTAATTGAGGCAGTAATTGAGGCAAACTGCGACTGACGGCACACCTCCACATTAGTCACAGAGGAAACATTGGCATTTAAAACGGCATGAAACACAGCTGTCTGAGGGCTACCTGTAAATCGTATACATTCTTTTAGGTAGACTACCCTTTTGGTTTACTGAATCAATAATGTATTTGCTTTATAATTCCCCAACACTGTTACAGTGACAAAGCTTTGTGGTGATGCTTCCTTACTCTACTGTTGTTTCCTTTCTTATCTAATGGCTCTTTGTTGGCTCTTGTTTTATGTTTGTTTTTATACAAATGGTTATACATGCCATCAAGATATTTTGAAAAAAACTGGAAGATTTTTTTAATTTATATTCAGAAGACTTAAGGTTTAAGACCAACTGTCAGGAACTTTTCAATCCCCATATCCAAACTACTACCCGCAAACAGGATCCAATTGAGCACAGTAAAAGGTCAAACATCAGGCAAGTTCGTGAGCTTTTGCCACAACATCCGTGGTGAACACTAAAGGTGATCCATTTTGTATTTCTGGAACAAGTTTACATAAGAGCGTCTTCCTTTCCAATGAGGTGCACTAACTATGGAAGTAAAACTAGCGACCACTTTCTGTGTTCATGACTAATATTCAGCTTGCTTCTGCTTAAGTGCATACAGTGTGTTTAAAAAAAAAAATATTAAGCCTTGTTTGGACAGTGGGCAGAAATACTTGTCAAAATGATGAACAATCCCCTCTAAATGCATGCAAGTTAATAAAAATATTTAGAAATGTTAAGTTAATATAGTAGCATCTGTTTTACTAGGAAGTCTCAAAATTTTACCCTTAACACTATAACGCTTGAAACCCTACGAGGAGTAACCCTTTAAGCTCTTTTCTGAACTGAGCTGCTTATAGAACAAAATGACTAGGTGTGCAGACATTTGTGAGGGTGGTCTCTGCCTATTCAGCTACCCTTTTAAAAACCCAGAAACTATTATAATGGTCATCAAACCATATCTTTACTGATAAACACTGAGGTGTCAAAACTTGTCATTAAGGGTACAGGGGAGGTTGTAAAAAATGTCGCGTTTATAGGGAAAAGAGTAAGATGAATAAGGAAAAAGGGTTGCTGAGTTATTTGAGGTTTAGTACACCTGCATCTACAAGGTTTGTTCCTATTACTGTTACTGGCCCACTCATGAGCACCTCGACTCATCAGCCTCTGAGTGCTGAGAGGTCTACCAGCTCCTGTTACACAACAGCACTAGGGTTTCTGAACAGGCCTAAAATATTAAGAGACGTGCTGTGCAACTGCAGACTTCACACACAAGCGTCTCTGCATGGATCAGTGAATAACCTTTACTCATCTAAAAGCTCCAGCATGCATACAGGAAACCAGCCACGAACACAAATTGCTTCTAAGCACAACTCTTGACTCAGACATTCTGTACTACTGAATATGAAAATAACTGATTAATAAAGTGCCCCTTATGGCAAATGCAGTGCACTTACCACCTGTCACTTCAGACAGAGGATATCCAAGGAGAGACCAGTGGCTTTCTGCCATAACTTGCTGTAATTATCACTATGCATATAAATGTCACGAGACCATGTTGTCAGCCACATAAGCAACATCATGAAACTTACATCACTGTGACAGCAGCGAGCATACGAAATAATAGGCTGCATGTTAAACACACACTGCCACCTGTGTCAGTTACTGGATCAGCATGAAGACCAAAGAATACACACGCTAACCTACATATAAACATTAGACCTTATTTTGTTAGGCTATAACACAGTCAGATGCACTTTTGCATTCATCTTGAGACAGCTTCCAGCTTCCTTTAAGTTTGTCTGAATCAACAGCAACTCAAAAAGAACACTGGAGCTACAACAACAACAAACATCCTTTCAACTTATGTTAGTCACATTGCACCTATACAATACAGATATATACAAACTAACAACAAGCTTTGACCTCACTTCCTATGACAGCAATAGTCTTGATGGGGGAGGGGAGACTGAAAACTACCAATCTTACTCTCTCCCCCCCCCCCTCTCTAAACTAAAGCTAAGCTTTGCAATGTCTTGGCAGAACCCTTCCTCGCTGACATACAAACACAATCACCTGCTTTCTCTTCCAAAAACCCTTGTGCAAACAACGCTAAAAAACTCTCTTGAACTGGTCTCCACAAAAGTAACGATACATGTAATATCAAGTTTTTTTAGTTTGGTTTTTGTTTTTTTTAAATCAAAATCACCAGCTGTGGCTGCTAAACACTCAAGCCCACCTCCTCTTTAAACAGACCAGTACACAGCAGCAGATTTCCTATTCTCACCTCTAAAATGCATGAGGGCCACAGGCTGGAAAGGCCCATTGGAGCTCGGTCCATCCAGAACCATCCCGCCGGCAGCTCCAGTACATGCCAACATCAGTGAGCTGAGGCAGGAAACAGGGGAGAAGAGGGTAGCCCAGGCTAAGGCGAGGAGCCAGCCTCCATTTTAGCACGAACACTCGGAGCAGAAAATGAAGCTCCCCTGCTGCTGGAGGGAACCAGCTAGTTAGTGATGTCATCCCACACAGAAACAACCGGGTTGGTTGGCTGCAATCACATGGGCGGGCTGTCAGAATAAATAAACATGAGCAAAGAGACTGGCTGGTGGAGTGGGGAGAAAAGGGGTGGGCCAGTTACTGTGATTGGGCCAAAAGAACCTACATCTGTCAAAGAGTTTTTAAAGCACAAACAACACGCCTGAATTCCATTTAACCGGTTTTGAAATAACCACAAATGGAATAATAATACCGTGGAATACAAATAACTGCAACATGTAGGTTGCTTGTAAGAAGCAGATGAGACAAAGAAACTATTTCTTTCTCTTTTAGTCTTTAACTCCCAACAACAAACTTAAATACAACAACAAAATCTAACAAGGTGTTCAATGCTTAACATCACCTTACACTGATCATCAACTAGAAGACCTTTTTTTAATGTCTGCTGCCATTTCCAGCGTGTGTGCCAACTTTGTGCGTGTGTGTCTGTGTTTGCATGACAGATGGCTCTTCAGCAGCACAGCCTGAGCCCAGGTGTATGTGACAAGAGAAACAGGAAGGCAGGAAGTCTCAATGTGAGCAACACAGGATGTGCATATGCAGAAAGCCGCATTTTGTCTCAGCAGCACTGGGGACAAAAGTCTGCACACATACAATTAAAAGCAACAAATCCATACTCCCAGTCACTGGCATTGCACTCCCAAATATAGTAACCACTGTACCCTCACAATACAATAGGGCTCTGTAAAACTTTGCACACACACACACAATCAGAACATACACCAACATTTTTTTTTTTTTTTTTTGTGCATGCCACCCCGTCTGTATGTGTCATCATGCTCAAAGTACAGTAAGCACATACAGACGGGGTGTCGAAACAGTGATTCAGCTAAAGTCATAAGCATCCCTATGCACGAAAAATAACCACGCAAATTCAGTGCAGACGGGTGTGAATTAAACAGATTTGGACTATAGTGACATATAATCCAATAATATTTGCTGCATAAGAAAGCCACCGAGGAGAAAAGACTGTACAAAAAAAGACTTTGCTTAGCCCATTAGAATGAACATTTCATAACCGTAGCTGTCTCGAAAAAGACAACCCACAAACATTTCTATTAAAATGTATGTATGGCATACTAGACTTCGCATTTGCTTCTCTTTTGTGAAGGACAAAAAAGGACATTATTTTTTGCACTATGATTGCTGTCATTTCAGTGATTGGCAGCATTAGCCAAAATTACAGAAAACTGGCAGAGCAACTACAGCAAGGCAACAGGGTTGTGTTTTCTATGCAGTTTCTGCATAGTATTCAAAGAAGGAAGACATTAATATACACTTGATTGCTTAAATCCAAGCATTTTCTTTTCATGCAAAAAGTAATTAGGTGAATCATTATTTGTGGATAATAATGTCTAGCAGATTTAACTGTAAACAGAGTTTTGGTTAAGCTCAAAAAGAAAAAAAAATACACAAAACTGTTTTGGAACTTTCACACTTAAAAAAAACTAAAACAAAACACTGTAATTTTTAGGTTAATGTAATGTTTGCGCAAAATGCATTATGTGTGGTATTTCATAAAGCACAGAATGGTGTCACGGTTCCTCCCTGTGGGTTTGTACTTCTCCTCTGGAGGTGCAGGAGGTGTTGGTGTGGTTCGAGTTGGGCTGTTTGTTCTTGCACGCTTCTTGTATTGTCACTGTTGCTCCTGCTACACAACCTTGAGCTTGTATACATGTTTGTCTCCAGGTTAGAGGATGTAGAAAGTCTTACACTGAAATCAACTGTACAAAATGGGAACGACTACACCCCTAATGGATGTAATACTTAACATCCAGTTTAGCTGGTCCTAATATATACGATAATGGAGCATTTCATCAGCAGGGACTAATCTGAGCATATAAAGGGCTCTTTCTTGCCATTTTGTTCCTTAGGAATAGTGCATCCTCCCATCTGTAGATCTGCTGTTCTGACCATGACAAGACAACACTGGACACACCCACTCATTACAAATACTTCAGAAATGCTACTTTGGCACATGCATTCACCAAAATCAAGCTTTCTGCTGTGTCTGTGCCATTTTTTGAACGCGAGGGAACTTACAAGAAGGAAAGCATGCTTGTGTTATAGCAGAGCTTTTTCTAAACTTATCATTGATATCAGGAGCACTGCCTAAAATAAACAACGAAGTGGTTCATTCACAGGTCTGCTGATCTTCAATGTCATGGTCCTCTGTAAACGCTTAAGGCTCAGATCTATTTGGAGAAACACACCGATCGACGCAGCTGAAGACAAAAGTGGCTGAACTTAGGGAGCTTCCAATGATAGAAACATCTTCATCAAGATCAAACCTATTTTTTCTTCTTCTCTTAACGCAAACATGAATCACAAAGCAATGATACATGCTGATCTGTATTAGTCACATTAGAAGCAGATATATTAAGAAACAAAGCCCAGATTTGTTCATTGTGCCACTAAAAATGTTGCACAAGTGGAAAACACCTGTGGCTGATGACTGCAAGATAAACACGCTCAGAGATAGCCTTTAATGTTGCAGCTTAAAACCTGTGGTATTATAATATGTACAACAGTTTAAAAGCTTAAAACGTTTTTTTTAAAAGGTCAAAAACAAGTTTTGGACCTGCAGATATAGTAAACTGGCCAGTGTGTGAATTAATTAAATACCATTTTCAATATTTACTATTCTTCCAAACAAAAGACCACCAATTCAGATACAGTGTCATGTTTTTTAGTAGGATCCTGTCATTTCTGAATGTTGGTGATGCATGAATGAAGTATTCACTGCTTAAATATAGCAGTGTGTCTGATTCTCTGACTTCTTTCTACAAAACCTTTCTAGAAGCAATGCTGAAGAGTGCAATCATTCAAAACCAGTGCACAGCTTGAGCAGTTTTAACAGCATGATCACTGCCAGTGACTTTTTTTGTATTTTTATTCATATGAAATATCTCACCAGGAAAGTTTCTCTCATGAGGTGTAGGGGCCTTTTTCTGCTTCCACATGTACTCAAAGTTAAAGACGTTTCTCTGACATGACATGACAAGTAGTGATTTAACGTTAAGATTACTTCCTGGAAGCTTTAGAATGTAATTAAAAGACAACCACAGTAAAAGCAACATTTCTATTCTTCATAACAATAAAACCTGACTGACGTACACTTTAGTAGTTTGACTTAGGCCTGTGTTTTCTGCTAACAGTCAGTGACACCTACTAAACAACTGTGTTACAGGTAGCAATAGCAGAACTAAACACACAAAACTTATTTAGTTTTACCATCTTCACATGTTTGCTGTCATTATCCTGTCTCCCTAGCGCTAGGCAAAGTCTGAAAGAATGCTTAACAAAAACATAACTGCTGACCATATAACTTCTGTCATCTTTACTGTTTATCCCTCAAAACGAAGATGACTGTACACTGAAGAAGTCAAACATAACCAGCTGTCGGTACGCAGTGTGACACCAAAAAAATAGGCTCCAACCCCCTGAGGCATGAACCTCTGAAAGTCGCCTGTGATATGTGGCACCAACATGTCAGCAGCAGATTTCTTATATCCTGTGAACTGTCAGAAGCACTGCAGCTTATTAGACTCGGGCCAGCCCACTGTCTCCAGCTGTCCCTGCACCGTGCTTCGTCATTCGTGCCCACTGTGTCTTTGACTAGTGCTGAAGCCCGTTTACCCGTCTCACCGATAAGATTCCTATCAGACAATTAATAATTTACAATGAACTCTGTTCATTCAACAGGAGAAACACAACAATCTTTGAAGCATAAACTAATTCTAAACTACTCTGAATACTAGTAACTACACTTTTATAAAGGAGCAGAAATGTGTCAGCTTAACCTGTGACCAATAAAAATAACATTTTATATCCTAAACCCACCAGTATCTTAATAAAAAAAACAAAAAAAAACTTTTTGGTTGCACTGCTCAGCCACAGTACTCACAACTGTTCAAAACAATCATGCCAGTATTTCATTTTATTTTTTTTAACTATTCTTTTTTTTCCCCCACTTTTGGGAAAAAAAATAAAAATTTATAATATATATATATATTTTTTTTTAATCTGCCGTGACATAGGCATTTACCCTCGTCATTGTCTGTAACATTTTACTCCACACCATTTCTCTCTAATCCAACTGTTCACTCACAGTCAAACATATCCCAGATTTGGCATGAACTACTGTTCACAGATTAATAAACATTCTCGGCCATTATGATTTCATTATGTTGTTTTTGTAAGGCTTTTCCTGTTGTCCCTCTGCGTAAGTGTTATTTTCCTTATGTTCCCTATTTGACATTGTGTACGTTTGCATATCTGTGGTCTGACTGTTAGTTAGATCTGTGAAAGTGCCCCTTAAAACAGTTTCAAATTATAAAGGAACATGGGAAAGTTTTGCATTGCCATTAAGCATCATCTCATTAAAAAGCTAAGGACTGTAAAATTTCATACACCATGTGAACTGTACCCTCAATTTAAAAATTCTGAATAAAAAGTATTATCTGTTTTTAAACTTATAACTCTGGTTATGGGTTGATATGCTCATATTTGATACTTTAGCCACAAGGTGGCACCAAACCCTGTGAGACCGAGGCTGAATGCAGGAGAGCTCCTGCTTTAAAAGAGAACCCATACCGAGGGAGCAACTGTTGTCGTTCTGTGCTTTTTGGCACATGTATATAACACTTGCAATGAGACAAAGAAAGAGGAATTAATCTCCTGTTTACTTGCCTCAGTCAGACAGATCTCCAGCTAAACATTCAGCCAAACACAAAAACACAAGATTTGTGTATTTTGTCTTATAAAATCTACACACAAAAACAGCAGCTCACCACATCGAGTTTCAACAGAAACCAAACTATCGTCCAAACAAATTCAAAAATTTGAACCATACAGTCAAAGAAAGCACACATGAATCTTGGGAAAGGCCTGCTTCTGGTCAGGGTTTTTAAGTCTCGCCTCAACTTTGCGGCTCTGCGGGACAGGCTCACGGACATGTGTTTCCATCAGGAGGTGGTGAACATGCCTGAAATGAAAACAGGCCAAGCGAGGAGCCTGTTTGGACAGGACTAAGTGATAACATCTACTTGGCCACTGGGGGATAATGTTTTGCAGAATGTTATCAAAGCTCTCATTGGGGTGTGGGAATTCAGCAGGCTATATCAGAAATGAAGTTATGCCTATTGGTTTCCTCACACGTTACAAGGGTAACGGCTAGCTAAGATAAAGACACAATCTTTTTTTTTTTTATGGCAGAGCAAAAAGACACAATGAACAATAAATGGCCTGTTATCAATGTTGCCACCTTAGGAAATCCAACTTTGCTCTACTTGCCAAGGTTTCCAAAGACAGAAATAACATTCGTAAATTCTCCCTGAAGAACGCTGCCTTTGCTCTACTGTGAGCTTACAAGCCTCCCACCGATGACGAAAAACAAAAACAAAAGCGCTCTTTTCTGCACACACGGTATCAGTGCCAAAATGTCCACAACATCGAGTGTTCAATGTCTGCTAGACAGCCTCGGCATAGAAAAATATCTTTTACCAAATACAGAAACTTTTGCGCAAGTAACCCAGCGAGACTGCATTCACCACAATTCGGGGTTATAACAGCTCCATAAACTTTACACTGCCGTTGCATCAACTGTAAATAATCTAACAATCCAGGAAATATCTGTCCTTGAAAGGAGATGGATAATTCTCCCTACCCACTCTGAAAGTGTGGGGCACATTTCCAATGTCCCAACTTTGTTTCACTTACTAAACAGAATAGTCATCTGGGGACCACTAAAATACCCTTTTCCTACGAGAAAGAAACAGAAACAGTATAACCAACTCCTGTTGTGCCATTGCCACTATCAGTTATAAAATAAGTTTTTGAAGTTTAATTACATGATTATATAACAGCCAACAATGTCAATATAACTGTCTCTAAAGCATACCACTATGTTAGGTAATTATAATTAAAGTACTGAGAAATTATGCGTGCAGTCATCCATGTATACACAGGACAATGCTGACAATATGGATTTACTGTGCCGCAGCAGTGTTTGTTCATTGCTTTTGGATCTGGCACTGAACTTGGACACTAAACTAAATATCGATATACATCTGTAAAGTTCACGAGGAAAGACAGGAGGACGAATAGTAGTAGCTGGCAGACATGTCTTATCTGCTCACTGGCAACATTCGGAAACACAAGGACCGTGGAATTAAAGCTTTATCTCTGGATTACCACTAAATATAGACGCTTGGGTTAAATCCAGAGCAAAATCCATGCCATGCATGTCCTCTGTTTGTTTCCACGTATTGCATAATGTCATGTTCAGCCTGGTATTAAAATGGGGGTGATGCAGCAAGGGATGCTCATGGGCACTTCTGTGGGGAAGGAATGACTAAATAATTGAGTATGTGCTTGTTAGTACATATCTTTGTCAGGTGTGCACTTATCTAGGTCTACATTTGAGACATTTCTTATATTAAACAAAAACAGGCAGACCAGGTAGTTTTTTCTCCACCTGCCAAATTCGGTTGATTTGATTCTTGAATTCTGTGCAAAACTCTGAAGCGTGAAAACATTACCTCAACTCATTTCTCTATGAATATATAACACATGCAAATTCTCCCAAATTGGGCGCACTCTGTAGTTCATTATGTGATTACATAAAATGGATTTCAGACTGTCGCACAGGTGAATACCTTTAAAAGCAGGAAGTTTCTGCAGTTCCCTGTTGTTGCTCAAGCTGAAGCGAGAGGAGCTCTGCCTCTTGTCCTTTTTGACAGGTGTCTGGGAACCTGGCTGCTTCCCCTTTAGTAGCTGAGTTGTTGGAGGAACACTATTGCTAGCCTTCCTGTTAGAGCTCTGCTGAAACAAGAGAAAACACACATTAGTTACACGGACGTAAGAGCAAAGACAGTAAAAAAAAAAAAAGAAAAAAAGATGCAGGTATAAAAGATGGGAGAGTGAACCTCTGTAGAAATCTAATAAAAATGTGTGCATGCAGCCACCAGCCAAGCAGCACGACTGGTACTTTTAATTATATACACTGAGTTGCCATTAACTTGACAAAATGCTCCTTAAAAAAACAAAACTGTTTACCAACTGTACAATTACACTTACTCTAATGTACAATTACTCTTTACAATAGCGCATCATCATGATGTGGGATCACCTGAAAGCAGCAAGTTCAGCTGATCCAGCCTTCCTACTAGGATCCATTTATCAGCATTCACCTGATGACACAGAGCTTAATTCACCTGATGCAGCTGTGGAGCTGTGTCAGTCTGAGTCACAAGGGATTTATCAAATTCGCTTAAGACCCAGACAAAGTTGGCCACAGTCTGAGCTACACTACAAGACAGACAATCAGTCTGTGCCACTAGAAAGCTGTTGTGTGAAGTGGAAAATGGCACTGTGCTGACCTCTGCTATGAACTCGAATCTATATTAATGTACTGGAAAGATCTGAATTAACTCATGTAAGTATATTAGGCCAAAGTAGAAACACCTGTCATCTATGGTTCTTCTCATTTAACGCTTTAAAATTTCCCTTGTCAGTCATGCTTGCTGACAACAAGTCAAATGAAAGCTACATATATATATTATATAACAGCCTTTACTGTTATGCACTTCTGGTTGACAGAGCATATGGGAAAAAAGGAAGGGTGGGGGCAGTGACAACAGCTTGCAGCCCAGCGATTTTAATTTGACACAAGGTTGGTGCACTAGCTGATCTAATACATGGCTGCTGACACGCAAGTCTAATGCTGGCAGAGGCTGAAACTTTCAGCTTGAAAAAGAAAAATATTATTTCAGTAGGTCGGCAAGGATGAGTAATATATGTAATTGTTAACCAGCTGGTATTAAGGGACAGGGTTTAAAAAGGAACAGATAAGGCCTTTATTGTAACTGTAAATGTACAACGCAATTGTGGAAAATAATATATGTTACAGGGACTATATTGAACTGGCAACTACATAAAGTTCTGAAATAGATATAAAGCTTAATGAAATTATCTGCTAACTGACAAGTGTGGATTTTTATAACTCAATAAACTGGACTGTGTATATAACACAAGGCAATAAAATAGTGTGTTTCCCATAGATTTAGCTCGTACAGTCATGGCCTAAAGTTTTCTTTTTATGTTTTTATAATATAGTAAAACATAATCATAGGCATTTGATAAGCTTCAAAACCTTTTGTTGTCAGCGTGACATGCTGGATGTCAGCCTCTGGGCCAAATCCAGAAGCTCATAAAAATGAATCTGATCTCTTGGCACAATAACACTGAACCAGTGTGAATTACTACCGTAAAAACTCAAGTTGCATATTGTATGGAATACAAAATTTGTGTAAACTGCCATGACAGTAATTTTTGTGTATGTGTGCGTTTGTGGTTTACATTTAAATTTTTCTCTTGAAACGATGAAAAGAAAAATATGTAAATGTTAAAATGAGTCAAGTGTACCAGGGCAGACTTCAAAAGACCTTCCAACCTAAGCTCAGTCCATCTGTGGTGACACTGGAATACAACCTGGTTAAGAACATTATAATCTGCGCAAGAGGAGGACTACCTTTTGCTTTCTAGGCAGCACAAACAGCTGCCAGCTCTCATTCCACACGTGAAATAACTGCATTCAAATGCTTGCCTTCCTTTAAAAAAAATAAAAAAGCCTCCAGTTGTTTGAGGAATGAAGGAAGTCAGATCTTCCTTATCTTTCATTTCTCAACTCAGTGTGGGTAGCTCCTCCCCACAAACACACAGCGAAACAGCAGAAAAGAAAATGTAGCCTGATCATAAATGATAACTGATCACAGTAATGACTCTCACACTGAGCTTGAAGTGAACTTTTGCACATATAGGGAAACACTAAACACTGTTTAAACCATGCTATCTACCTGGTGCCACAGAATTTCCTCATATTTTTTTTTTTACAAGCCGTGTATGACTGCGCAGCGCAATAATGCGATGATTCACATGAGATGTCAGTAATGCAGACGGACAAACTCAATGTTGAACAATTTGTTATGCAGGCTAAAGATACATTTTTCCAGAAGCAAAAAGGTTTTATGGCAAGTCACAACACATCACTCTTCAAAAGAATTTTATTACTGAATATCATAGATCAATGCATTAGCAGCAAGTGGTTTATGAATAGCAATAGCTATAGCTATCCTACTTTAGAAAAATCATGAGGCAGCAGTTTCATGAATTTTTAATAAAATTTGTGTTTTGAAGTAAAGCTTTCTGCTTAAAGCCGCTGTATGACAGGTCAACCATGTATGGGTGAAATATTGATGATTATGTTGTTTAGCCATGCCCTGAACTGGTGTTAACGACACATTTAGCAGCAGGGTATCAACATCAAAAAGAGAGCAGCTTGAGTCACGTGAAGTCACTCACCAGTCCACTAAAGATCCAAGGCTCCCCAATGAGATTATGATTTTAAAGTTCAGTCATTAGGCCAATTTTACTAGTTTTAGTACAGGGATGTCAAATGTAAGGCCCGGGGACCAGAATGAACCCGGCAAAGATTCCAATCCAGCACGCCAGACAGCTTTAGAAAATATGATGGCGTTCATAGATTCCTATTGATAAATCACTCCCCATTCCCATTCATACTCCTACAAAGCCATTAACTAACAGATAAACAATTAAATGACAGAAAGTTCATGTTTTTCCATATTACAGTGAGTCAACAGTTGTGATGGACTTTTGACTGAGATTTTCAAATTGAGATGGCCAACACAAGTAGTCCATACTGCCATATTTCACTATGGTGTTCATGTGACTCACATCCATCGTTAGTTAGTTAGCTCGCTACAGCAAATTTGGTCACAAAGAAGAATTTTCCCCTGACGAGTTCAAAGAATCATGAGACCTAAAACAGAATAAGCTTTTCTTGTTCCACTCCGCAGGAGGCTTCCTGTCCTTTTGCATGAGTACTTGCTGTCATGTGAAAAATATACAAATTCTCCACAAGTATATAGCATAGGCATCATCGTTTGTGGAGGCTGTTGAGATGCATTTAAGTATTTTGAATCGGCACTTGAGGAATTAATGCAAAATTATAATTTGTAATCTGCAAAACACTGAATTGATAACAAGTCAATAAACTAGATATACACGATAAAACTCGCTGAGCTTTATCATGTCCCTGTTCATTTTTTTTAACTTGAAAAAATAAAGTCAGCATGTACGTTCATTCCTATTGCAAGCAGAATCACCAATACTGGAGACCACTATCATGCAGTAATAATCCAATTATAATGTAATACTCCTCTTAGAAAGCTGGCCTCACTAAATTCCATTTAATTTTAAATGACTTAGAGGTAATTACATCAAGTTGAAAAGGTTATCCCCAACCCTTGCAGTCTCTGTTTGAGCTGTGATGAGTCTAGGGTGTGTTGGTTTTTTTAACTGCTTGTTTAGCTTTTGATATATCATTTCCAAGTTTCTATTTTCTTTATTTAATCTAATTTTATATATTGCTCTGCGTTTAGGGTCTTTGGTAATGTATATGTTGATTCTGTTTAGTGAGTTGCTCTCTTGGGCAGGGGACTATCATAAACGAGATCTGACATCTCAAAAGTCCCAATTTGAGGGTTAATTAAATTTTAAATAAAAATAAAGTTATCAGTGCATGTTCTTAGAGGCGTTTCCTTGTTAGCCTACCTCATGTTCTGAATTTTCCTGTCCTCCACTCTTCCCCACTTTGCCAGACTTAGGAGACTCCTGCAAAAACATTTTCAATCAAAAGATTAAAAACTTGATTTAATTAAGTGAAGTTTATATTGGTTGACAACATCAGGTGAATGCAATCGGTGAATGCCGCCTTGCACAAATCCAAGCTAAATATAGCATGCCTGCCCACCCAGTCTCGCACTCCTGTTTAACCACACTGTAAAGTCTGCTGTTAGCTAGCTAACGTTACACGACCCGAGGTTTCAGCTTCTTAAAGTCCTTAAATTTAAACCAAAATAACACACACGTGCAATGTAAGTGTCACTTTAAGACACTCTATTTACATAACACTGCACATCGTGCCAATTGCTAACATGATGGTAGGATAGCGTCTAGCAGGTAATGATTGCAGGCTGGCTAACGTTTGTGTGATGGGACACTGCGCTGGTAGCTAAATGTCGTATTATGCACCCGGCACATTATCAATAAATTCAATGAAATGTAACTCGTGCAAAGTTTATTCACTATCGACACGGCCTGCTAGCTTTTGTCTAACTCACCTTATCTTTTTTCGTTTTATTCGGCATTGTACAAGCGTAACCGCCCTTGCTCCACTCACGGATACTCCACAACCAAAACCTTGACAACTCTCAGGACAGCACACTGCAAGGCGGTTCAGACTGCCCTTACGCTGTGATTGGCTGTTGTCAGTCAGCTGACTCTGGCGCGTCACGCTAACGATGGCCTGCTATCAAAGGCAGCGAGAGCGCACCCTGCCGGTGACAAGATGGCAATACATGGGACTGCAGGCTCCCGATACTTTGGATTACAGCCATCGACAGCATACTTAATATGGTCATTCCATGGAAATTCAATCAGTGCCTCCCACATGACCCCCCTCATAATGAGCTGGCAGTGTATATATATTTTTTTTCCATTACAGATACAGGTACAGTTTTTATTTTACTTTTTTCTTTTCATTCAATTTTTCTCTAAAAACTTTGAGCATCACAATCCTGGCACATACCATAGTTTCAGGAGCGAATCTGCACCAGTTTTCTGGTTTTCCGTAGACCTGTTCTACTGTCTTATTTTAAAAACCTCCCTCGGTCCGTTGTGTCAGCTGAATCTGTGGTTTGTTTTAGACGACTGCTAAAAACTCGTCTCCATAGGTTTGCGTTTCCTTAATGTTTCTCCCAATGTTTTTGGTTCTTGTTCTTCTAATGTGCGTGTATGAGTGTGTAATGCAGGAATGAATGCATAACCATGTGTTTGAATATGTAGAATTCTCTTTAATGAGTGATTTTATCCAAACTGTGAAGCAATTTGTTAATATGTTTTAAAAAAAAATCATATATAAATAAAGTTATTGTTATTATTATTAGTAGTAGTAGTAGAAGTAGTAGTATTATATACTGGAGAACTTTGGGTAGACTCGGATGGTGAAAACATATTATAACGTATAAAAGGTCTCATCTTTACCTACATTTTTATACCAGGCTGATCCATCTTCCTCATGTGTCAAAATAATTTTCCTTTATAGTTATATTTTTGGCTACATATATTCACGCACCTGTAAAACCAGTGGTCATAGTTTTCCGTTTTTGCCTACCTTCTTCTTCCAGCTGGTTAACACCCCTATGCCTGAGCTTTCTAGAATATTTGAACAGCTTGGTAGAACCTTCTTTGAATGCATAACGACTGCCATCTACTGGTGGTTAACAGGAACCCACACCTGTAAAATCATTTTGACATATAGGATAAAAGCAGAGAGAAATGCATGAAAATATCTAAATCAGTGTTTAAGCTTATGACTTAAACATGTGCCTTTCCAAAAATAACAAAACTGGTAAGCTTTAATTTGATCACTTGTATCTTAGGAGAAGCTTAAAGATAGATAAGAAACAGAAAAGTAGGAGATGAAGAAAAGGAAGGTATTTTTGGATGAATCTGTCACAGACCACATTCAGACCTACAGCAATGATGTACTATATAAGCCTTTCCTTCCTCTTTAGGAGTTTCTCTGTCCAATTTTTGTTTTTCAACACAAACATCTATATCCCTGTAGCTGCTTCAATCTGGCAAGAAATATCAGTATTGTGGAAAAGACTTCAGTGCGGTCATGTAAAAATGAACAAATTCCCAAATCAAGGCCAGAAAAAGAAACCTAGAGTTCTTTTGGCTTTTCCTGTTTGTATTTCTTTCAATATTTTTACACCTGATAAGCTATTTGTAATAACTTCAGTGTTCCCAAGAAAGGCATATTTCTCTGACTTAACTGCTATTTCTTAACTTCTCCTCAAGCATTTTGCTTTTTATTACAAAAGATCTTTCGCTTTTTCCATGGAGAAACTAGAGAGGCAACTGGAGAGCAAACAATCTGCCCAAGGGCAATGCTTCATTCATATGAAGCAAAGAAAAAAAAAGGGGGTTCTTCCCTTGCCTTCACTCTATGTTTAAGCAAACATGGTCTGGTAGCTTATGATTCATAAACAGTGTTGATTTCACTGGTTGTAAATGAAAACAGTATACTTCAAATGGAAATTACAACTTTACATCATCCCTTTATATTTATCTAGATACTAATTTCTGTCAAATGATGGATAAAGAAGGTTTTAATCAAATTTGACATGTTCACATAAATGTATACTGATGAGAAAAAAAATGTCTAAAATAATGTTTGTACTTCATTTAAGCTGAATTAAGAAACCCTCTTGACATAGCTTTCTACTAGTTGAGAACAAAGTCTAAAGCAATTCTTCGACTACAAGTGTACACCAATACTTTCATTGATTGTCTGATGACAAAATACAGTGGACGGGTAACCCACCTGTCCAAACTTAAAATGCAGTATTATATATAAGACACGTGACTTGTGTTCACTCATCAGTAACAATGACCAAATAATGGCTTAACATGGTAAACCTTTATTTATGGTTTTTGCACCGTTTCAAATAACAGTATCGTGTTTTGTTATATTTACAATAAAGAACACAAACTTTGGAATGTCAAATACAAAAAGAACAAATGCATCAATACAAAGAAAGTGACAATCTGAAAACTCTAAAAGATCTAAAAGGAATGACTGAACTGCATGTGGTCAACGCAAGTGGAAATAAAGTTACGTTGGTCAACAAAAGTGTTTAGGAACAGACATTCCAGGCTCATTTACAACATTTAACATTAAATTTTATATAACATTAGGGTTTTTGTTTTTTTAAAATCTAAACAGGAAATGGAAGCTGATTAGTCCACCTCTTCCATCCTAGATGTGTCATCGTCTTCCCCTTCAAGAGGGGGCATGTCCTCAGTGGGTGCAGAGGTGTTATCGTCAGATGTCACGTCATCTTCATCAATACCTGGAAAATGAAAGGAGCAGATCAGTCAGTAAAGCAGGGTTAACACGTTTACTGGCAAACATGCTGCAAAATGATACAAGATTTGACAGATACTCACCAAGACCTAGTTTGATCATTCTGTAGATGCGGTTGGAGTGGGTCTGGGGGTCATCCAGGGTGAATCCCGAGGAGAGCAGGGCGGTCTCGAAGAGGAGGATGACCAGATCTTTCACAGACTTGTCATTCTTATCGGCCTCTGCCTTCTGCCTCAAGGTCTCCATAATTGGGTGGTCAGGATTGATCTCTAGGTGCTTCTTTGCTGCCATGTATCCCATGGTGGAATTATCCCTCAGCGCCTGAGCCTTCATGATCCTCTCCATGTTGGCTGTCCATCCATATGTGCTGGTGACAATGCAGCAAGGGGAAGAAACTAGGCGGTTGGAGACTGTGACCTGCAGAGGTAAACAAATGCCATCAGTATCAATAGTTGAACAATAAAACAAATTCCGTTGTTATATTGTCATTTGGTTTCTTCAGCTTACCTTCTCAACCTTCTTCTCCAAGATATCCTTCATGATTTTGCATAGGTTCTCAAACTGAGATTTCTTCTCCTCCTGCTTCTTCTTCTCCTCCTCATCCTCAGGCAGCTCCAGGCCTTCCTTGGTTACTGAAACCAAGTTCTTGCCCTCAAACTCCTTCAGCTGCTGGACACAGTACTCATCGATGGGCTCAATCATATAGATGACCTCCAGGCCAGCTTTGCGGAGGCGCTCCACAAAGGCAGAGTTGGCAACCTGGTCTTTGGTCTCACCTGTTAAAGTTATTTCAATATGGTGTTTAATGAACTTAAACTCCTGGGGAATACTTGAAACCAAAGGAAAAGAAACCACACTGAATAACTTACCAGTGATGTAGTAGATGTGCTTCTGGTTATCCTTCATACGAGAGACATAGTCCTTGAGGGACACCATCTCATCTCCAGAGGCAGAGGTGTAGTAGCGGAGCAGCTCAGACAGTTTCTTCCTGTTCTGGGAGTCCTCATGGATTCCAAGCTAAACATAAAAAACAATATGTCATTTTGTGTTTTTAAAATCAATGCAAGATGATTGGTATCAGACATTTTTTCTGAAGTTTTAGCGTTGAAGAAATTTCGATGGATGATCCTACCTTGATGTTCTTGGAGAACTGCTCGTAGAACTTCTTGTAGTTGTCCTTGTCCTCAGCCAGTTCTGAGAAAAGCTCCAAGCACTTCTTGACCAGGTTCTTGCGGATGACCTTCAGGATCTTGCTCTGCTGCAGCATCTCTCTGGAGATGTTCAGTGGCAGGTCCTCAGAGTCCACCACACCCTTGATGAAATCTGATAGGAAGCAGAAAGGAAACTGTTAAAACTCTAAGATGCCATTGTGTCATTTTCATTATGATAATTCTATTATTATTGGCCAAATTGTAACCCACAGTTTAATACTCACTGAGATACTCTGGGATGAGCTCCTCGCAGTTGTCCATGATGAAGACTCTGCGCACGTACAGCTTGATGTTGTTCTTCTTCTTCTTGTTCTCAAAGAGGTCGAAAGGAGCACGCCGAGGCACGAAGAGCAGGGCACGGAATTCAAGCTGACCCTCTACTGAGAAGTGCTGTAAGGCAAAAACATTAAAGCGATTATATATTGGACTGCATTATAGGAGGAAAATTGTGTCTCATATAAAGAACTGCTACATTTTTAGGCGTTTTTAAAATAACATCTAAAGAGCCCAACCTTGACAGCCAAGTGGTCCTCCCAGTCATTGGTGAGACTCTTGTAGAACTCTCCATATTCCTCATTCGTGATGTCATCTGGATTCCGGGTCCACAGGGGTTTGGTCTTGTTCAATTCTTCCTGGTCAATGTACTTTTCCTTGATCTTCTTCTTCTTCTTCTTTTTGTCTGACTTGTCATGGTCCTGTTCCTCATCTGATCCAACATCCTCAATCTCAGGTTTGTCCTCATCCTTCTCCTCATCTTTCTCCTTCTCCTCCTTCTCTTTCTCCTCCTCTGCCTCATCGTCACTCACCTCCTTGTCCCTCTCTTTCTCCACCTGAAGGAAAATACATTTGGTCACATGCTGAAGAATTTCCCTACACCGTAGCCTTAGGGAGTCACTAGTTTATAATATCAGTGTTTTAGAGGTTTATTGAGCAACTTTCTCAGAAGTCTAAAGTGCAAAAGCTATTTGCAATAGTTACAAATGTAATTCTTCTATGGGATCATTAAATATGATTTAAGAAAGTACTTACAAATAGCGTAATAGGGTAGCCAATGAACTGTGAGTGCTTCTTCACAATCTCTTTGACCCTTCGCTCTTCAAGGTATTCTGTCTGGTCTTCTTTGAGGTGCAGGATCACTTTAGTTCCACGTCCCAGTGGCTCAGCTGCATAGGAAGACCATAGGTCAGTATACTTTATAACCACCAAGTTAAATAATTAATAATTCACTTCAAATTTGGGTTTATACCACTTACAGTTGTCCACTTTAACTGTGAATGAGCCACCAGCAGATGATTCCCAGGCGTACTGCTCGTCATCGTTGTGCTTGGTAACGACTGTAACCTTCTCAGCTACCAGGTAGGCAGAGTAGAAACCCACACCAAACTGACCGATCATGGAAATGTCAGCTCCAGCCTGCAGAGCCTCCATGAAAGCTTTGGTTCCGGACTTTGCGATTGTGCCCAAGTTGTTGATCAGGTCAGCTTTGGTCATGCCAATACCTGTGTCAACTAGGGTTAGAGTGCGCTCCTCTTTGTTGGGAATGATTTCAATTTTGAGGTCTTTGCCAGTTTCCAGCTTGGAAGGATCAGTGAGACTCTCATAGCGGATTTTGTCCAGTGCCTGATGGAGCAAAAAAAAATGTTAATTGTTTAAACAAATTCCAGAATTTATTCTGCAAGGGAAGGAAAAAAAACAAAAAAAAACAACAACAAAAATGCATATAATTTAAATTTCTTTTTTATTTTAAATGATAAACAAAACAACATGGACTAATATTGCAAACTTACATCTGAGGAGTTGGAAATAAGTTCCCTAAGGAAGATCTCTTTGTTGGAATAGAAAGTGTTGATGATCAGGGACATAAGCTGAGCAATCTCAGCCTGGAATGCGAAGGTCTCTGCCTCCTCCTCCATTGGTTGGTCGTGCATTTCAGGCATCTGAGTGAACACAGAAAACAAATATTGTTTTTAAAACAATGCATTGACTAAAGTGGCTGGAACACAATATAAAATACTCTTTTTATAACACTAAATGTTTGCATCCCAGCAACTTACACTTGAAAAACACTGCCAATCCTTCTTATGTAAGATGTTGCAGTTACAGCTTATCCTTACTAAGTAGCCTCGATGTTACATTAAGGAATTAACATCACTTCAAACTAAAGCAAATTCTGTGTAGGTGTGTAGTATATAGTGACTTTTCCAGGTTTCTTTTTTGCTTACTTTCATAATTTTGTATTAAAAGGTTCAAGGACCTTATTTTTTCCTTCTTGGACTGTGATTCAATCCTGCTTGGTTATTGGCTAATCAGAGATAAACACGTGGCTTGAATTGCATATGGGTATCAGCAGAAATGACTCCACCTGCTGGTTTCCCAGGTGAAGTGCAAGTTTCTAGAAGGTACGAGGAGGCAAGAAGAACTCTAGCAGTTTCCATAGGAATCGAAAGCTCCGCCTCTCATACAGCTGAACAGATTATAAGAATGCACACTCTGTACCTACTGATTTTGCACTGAATTAAAACCTGGTACAAAGACAAGGTGGCCCAAAAAATCTTGCAGAAATCTTAGCACAGGAAATTTGATTAAGGTTCAAACAGTTAAACCCCTGCTTAACATAACACTTTCCTCCCAAATGCATCACTAAAGCATACTGCCATGTGGCTACTGTACCGCAGGTTTGAATTGTGAAATGAGGCACAATAGGAATCAATTTCTTATTACCGTTTATAACTCTGATATTAAAATTCTCAGAGCAGATATTAATACTTTTTAATCAGCTTTTAACACCAGGTGCTGTAACTAGATTTCACCCTTTCTTCACTTTAGCCTCACTTTCTACCCAGATATGACAAAAATTTCAGCTTCGATAGTAAGTGAATGTTAAATAAGCTAACATTTGGTACTATCAAATCTGAATTTCATGGCGTGTAATATTTTCGTAGCCCAATTGTCTGTGGTAAGGCTGTTAATTTATTTACCTTGGTTTGCAGTGTGCCCAAAACTCCTGAAGAAGATGTGTAGAGATCGCTTCTTACTCGCAGGTTCGTTGACTGCTAATGCTTGTATGGAAACTGGTGTAACGGTGCGGTTTTTATACTCTCTATGACCATTCGAGAAATCCTCCTGACACAAGCTTCCAGAACCGTCTGGAATCCTCCGAGCGCCTGCTGGGTGGTGGTCGCTCACTGGCCCGGTGGCCTGTCAATCATGGTGCGTGTACATGCCTCTCTGCCTTTCTTGGCAGAAGGAGGCGGGATTAAGGGAGGGGAGGCTGAGCCGAATGAGGAAGGCATGTGAGAGCAGAAACTAGAATTAACCATGCTGTATTCAATGAAAATTCCAGAATACATGATAAATCAAACGATGTAATTGATAAATGTAAGCTACTTAGCTGTATTATGCGCTTCTCTAAAACAGCTTTTCACCTTTCAGCATTATTGTTTATAGGAAACAAAAAAAAAAGTGATAAAATTCAGTGCAGTAGATCAAAGAAAAGTGGCAGGTGTCATTTTTTAAATATATTTTATTACAAATTTGATTGCTTTTCATAAAAAAGGTTACAAAAAGAGATATAAGTCAAATCCCCAGTGACTTAATAATACTCTTAGTGATTGTCAGAAATTTTATAAGTGACTGATACAATATAAACTAAAGCCACTGTGGTCTGTATTAATTCCATCAACTTTTTCTGACTAGCACATTGTTTACTAACAGAAATTCTGCTAAAAAATAATGTACATTTAAATTAGGGAACATAAATTACAAAAATAAAAATCAAAGCCAGAAAAAGTCTAGTAAATAATTTAGTCAACTTCCTCCATTCTTGATGTGTCATCGTCGCCTTCCAAGACTGGCATATCTTCATCAGCAGGCTGAATTATGTCTTCAACTGCAGAATCATCATCATCAATTCCTGTGTATAGAAATACTTCCATTAAAAAACAAATTCCTCAGTTAATGTATAATAACCTAACTACTACTTGAACGTTTGAAGGAAAAGATATACATACCAAGACCAAGTTTGATCATTCTGTAGATGCGGTTAGCATGTGTCTGTGGGTCTTCCAGTGTGAATCCTGAGGAGAGCAGGGCGGTCTCGAAGAGGAGGATGACCAGATCCTTCACAGCTTTGTCGTTCTTGTCAGCCTCTGCCTTCTCCCTCAAGGTCTCAATGATTGGATGCAAGGGATTAATCTCAAGGTGCTTCTTTGCAGTCATGTAGCCCAAGGTGGAGTTGTCTCTCAGTGCCTGAGACTTCATGATCCTTTCCATGTTTGCCGTCCATCCATATGTGCTGGTGACAATGCAGCAGGGGGAAGCAACCAAACGGTTGGAAACTACAACCTGTCAGGATAGAAATTCAGTATTTTTAGTATGTTTGAACACAGTCAAGCCAACTTATCATGCCTAATAATCTTAACTATAATAATTTTATCATTTTCTGAAGCAGAAAAATTACCTTTTCAATCTTCTTGTCAAGGATGTCCTTCATGATCTTGCAGAGGTCCTCAAACTTAGTCTTGAGCTCTTCCTGCTTCTTCATCTCCTCCTCATCCTCAGGCAGCTCCAGGCCTTCCTTGGTTACTGAAACCAAGTTCTTGCCATCGTACTCCTTCAGCTGCTGGACACAGTACTCATCGATGGGCTCAATCATGTAGATGACCTCCAGGCCAGCTTTGCGGAGGCGCTCCACAAAGGCAGAGTTGGCAACCTGGTCTTTGGTCTC